>VZRQ01006258.1:505680-598600 GCA_013397975.1 Machaerirhynchus nigripectus
CAGGGGGCCTTCACCAACAGCTGCCACCTCTATCTGTGGCTGTTCCTGCTGACGCTGCCCATGGCCCTGCACCTGGTGAGAGGGGCTGGGGGGCGGGCGGGAGCCGGTGGCGGGGTGGGAGCCGCGGGCCCCGGCCCACAGGCGGCAGCGGCGAAGGCGTGTGCGCTCAGCGGGCTGTAGACTGCCCTCTGGGGGCTTAAATATTGGGCATTCTGGGCTTTACCTGAGGATTTTGGTAAAGGTTAACGGGGTGAGTCCGCCGGCTGCGCTAGGCAGGGGCCGGACCCTTAGCTCTGCCGAAGGAGTTGGGTAGGGTGCAGCGCCGGCCTCGGCGAGTGCTGAATGACCGTGGGGACGTTTGTTCAAAAATCTCTTTTGGAGACAGGTGTTTTGGATTTTTTTGAAGTTTGATCCAGCCTTACCCGCTGAGAAGGGTAAATAAATGGAAAAATCCAGACACCGTGTAATTAATACGCCCTGCTGAATGTCACTGGTGAATCACATGGCTTTTTGTGACATGCAGCTGCCTTTGTGCTGAAATTTAAACTTTACAAGTGAATAGTAACTAGAGGTTGTTTGCCGGACCTTGAAATTTATTTTCCTGGAAAGCTTGAAACTTTTGCTCTGTTTTTGTGTGTTTTCCTACTGTGTGAGAAAAGCTTAAAAGTATGCTGGATCATTGAATCTATTTTGGTGTGTCCTTCAGTGATTATAGGGTAATACTGCTTCCTTTAGAAACAGTTGCCATCCATTTGGTTCCCAGAGTGACTCAACTAAATTCTCAACTAAGTTCTGTAGAGATTTTCTTTGATTGGATAAAATGTCTAAATGGGTTTCTTCACCCTACATGGTCAGATATGGGCCTGGTTATCAAAAGCAAAGAGCATTTATGAATCCCCCTGCAACCCCAGTGGAAAGCAAATCTTGTATTTTTAAGCATGAGTTGGTGCTTGATTTTGTGGCATGGATTGCAGTGAATTCCTGTAAGGATGGCTCGTGCAGTTAATGAACCAAGACAACAGTATGCTTTCTTCTGATTGATAGGGTCTATTTCCTATGCAAACCAGCAAGAGTCTTGCACTGTAGGGTTTGCTGTCCAAGTCATATGTGTGATTAAAAAGGAAAAAAAATTGAAGGCTGACTTTTTTTCCCCAGTTCATGTAAGTATGTATCTGGAAGGATATGTGTCTCCTTGTGGGGAACTTCTGAACTGATGGCATGGAAGAAGGTAAGGGGGTTGCACGAAAGAGCACTGGACTGTAGGTCAGAGCGAAGGGAAAAAAAGGCATTTTTTAAAGGGAAGGGGAGAAAATGTAACTTATCTTCTGAACTCTCTTGGGCATCATCTTTGCCTATCTAGATGGACTTGCTTTTTCTGCAGACTGACTGGCTTTCTGATGAATCATCTGGTTAAATGCAGGACTTCTGTTCTTGAGCTAAGATATTGCTATGGGAATTCTTTGTCCTTGATAAGAATAATGTGCTTATTATGATGGCTGCCTGAGAGTAATTATGTCCTTACATATTTTCTTGGTTTTAAGTAGCTTGTTTCTAAGGCTTTGTAAACTTTATGCAAGACATCTATTTTTGCCACTTAGAAACCTGAACCTGGTTTTTAACTAAAGGTTTTCTCTGGTTTATGATAAATATTGTTTATAATATTCAGTAATGCTTGGGGTGATAATTATGTTACATACTTGACACCAATAGTTTTGGATTCAGCTAAAGCAGACGATGTTTCTTGAAATGGCAAAACCAAAACAGATCAGAGTACTACTTTTTAAAATTTTTCATTTGCTTGGGCTAATCTTTTGTTGAAGTCAGGAAGTCTCTCTGAAACAGTCTGATTTGACTCAAATGACAAAACTCATCCATCCGTTTTTAGTTTTTTCACAGTGGCTCAGCAGAGACGTGCTGACGGTAGCATTGAGAAGCTTAAAGTATCAGGTTGTTTCTGCTGTGTGGATCGAGAATTTCTTTCACTAGCTTATTCAGCATAGCTTACGTTGGTACTAAGGATTCCTGTATTAGCTTCCATGCCTTTGAAAATCCAGACCTGTATTTCCATCACTTTCTTTTCTCTCATTTATCATTTAAACATTAAAAATATACATTGGATATTTGGAGCATCATTGCTGTTAAAATCAACTTTCAATATTATAATGAGATCTCTTCTAACTGTGCCATGTCAACTTCCATAATATATTAAGAAGTAAAGTTGTCTTACTTCACCAAACAGTTCAGGATCCCTATGTGTTTTGCACATGAAAATAGTGATAACTCTTTAGTCTTCAGCCTCTGGGCTGAATTCAGACCCAGTAAAACAGCAGTGACCCAGAGATTCAACTTTGAGAGCTACTTGTATATAGCTTATTTTACAAGCTGCAAGAGAATGTGCATCGTGTTTGGGTGAGTCCTCAGAATGTTTCTCCTGCCTCTTGTTGGACAGGGAACCCTTGAACTTGTAGGGTTGTTACTACTTACGCACCAGACCTTCGAATCACACTGTGATAGGAGAAGTACAACATGGCAGTATAAGGGTGTGGGCACATAAATTACTCAGAGGTTAACTGTGATAAAACTAGCAGTGTGTCAGCTGCTTCCAGTCCCACCTGGCCACGTTTTACCCCACTCTATCTCTCTGTAAAAGTTAGGGATACATACTCCACAGCAGAGAGATAGGCTACCCTGTTACGTACGATGTTTATTGTGTGGTAGGACACACAATTAGAATTCAATGTACATCCCTGGAATTTTATTTGCTACCTGCTTTCCCATATTTTATACTATGTGATGGACATCACTTAGTACTGATTCACCCTAATTAGCATATAAATATGGGTCTTTGGCCCCAGTGTTATATCTCCCATGCATATCTCTGATGGTAGTGGCTGACTTCACATTTGTTTGGTAGTTCCCTCATTTGTGTTCTGTAGCACACAGAGGTGAGGCCCACGTGCAGCACTGCCTTGCTTTAGATGCCTCAGGGGCTCAAGCAGTGGGTGGGATACATCTGGGTCTAAGCACCCTTTATCATTCAGCCCGATTTACAAGGTGTGGTACTTTGTTCAAAGGTTACATACCTTTATGTATATATCTCAGTCACCTCTACCTTTGTGCTACTCAAATAATATCAATAGACACGTGAAGGAGAGTGTGGCTGTTCTTCTGGGAGCAGTCTCTGGGCAGGCAGAAGCCCCAAGCAAAGGTGCTCCGTACATGGTGACGTCAACCCTGTTGCATTTGCAGTAGTAAGTTGGGCCACATTTGGGACACACCAGCCTGCATTTCTGGCTGTGACCCCACGCTATTCTGGTGCAGGGTACAACAACAGAAGCTACTGAGAACAAAAAGTACATTATGGTAGAGTTTTTAATGGGGCAAGAATGAAGAAAACTAGGGCTACAGCTTCCATAGAAACCTGTGGGAAGTCATGAAGCCCGCTTTCTAATGAATTTGTATTTGTGGATGTTTTTTCTTCTAGCTTCTAATAAGATGTCAGCTCAACTGAAGCTTTTCCTGTCACTGGGGTGGCATGAAAAGGTCGGCGAGCTGTGTGGGTTCCTCTCATTAATGGAGGAGGTGTGCTGCTGTGACCTTGCCCAGTGGGGTGTATTCTCTTAAAGTTTGCTGAATAACTTTTTTAATTCTTTGGCTACCTTTCAACTGAAGGGATGGAGGGAGATGATGAATACACAGACACACGGTGTGATTATAAAACCTCATTTTCATAGAAAACCAGGCTAATTATAACTATAGTGCATCAAAAGTGACTCTATCACTAATTCCTCAGTGGTCTATAACTTAATTCCTCCTTAGCATGGATTTGATATCTTTCATCTATCTGTACCTGGGAACACCAACTGCAGTCATGTGACATTCGTACCTTATGCAAGAGGCCTGATTCAGAGAATGGAGGCTTTCCATTATTGGCTTCATCTTTCTCCTAATTCTTCATGTGGGAAGGGAGCAACCTGCTGGCTTATGCCAGTCATCCTGCCCCAAGATTCAGAGTATTAAAGATGCCCTGGCCGTGTTGTGCATTGGCAGTCTTGGTGTGATGGGCACACTAAAACATCGTGTATCTCAGACAGATGGGCAGGGAGGCCAAGGGCTGGCTCAGGGCACAGCTCCGGTAGGTCTGGTCACAAGGCAGATATGAGGACATGCAGCACTCAGCATTTGCTAAAACTGGCCCTGTTTTCCACTCAGAAATCTAGGAGCTTCCTTTGAGTCTCTCTTGTAGCGTGCTCTCTGCATGTATAGTCTGCGCTACTGGAAATCTATTTTTGTTGTGTCCTCTTGACATTATTCATATAATATTTATTAAGCTTTATGAATGTCACCTATAAAGCACTTCTTTTCTAGTGGGTCATTCTGAGTTGTTATTTAATAATGAGTGGTTGATCTGTACCTTTTAGTGTATAGTTGAAGAGATTCCTTGGAAGGTGAACAAATGGCTCTTAAACAAGTCATTATAGATAATTGGCTGTCGCTCTCTGTGAAACGAAGCCATTTCTAACTCGTTTTGTAAAAACATTAGTAATAAACCACAAATTCTTCAACCTCAAGCTCTTCAACCTCATCTACCAAGCCTTATACCCTGAGAACATGACCTTGCAAATGGATCCTCTCTCTGGCCCGAGTTCACTAAGTAACTGAAGGGTATGCTGCGAGTTGGTATTTACACACTACCATGAAGTACTCTTAACAGACTTAAGCCTCAACTTGTAGAAAGTCATGTCTGTCTTATTAGGGATCACTGGTAATACGTACATGCTAAATAGCTCCTCCACTATTGTGCAACAGATTCTTTGTATCTGAATCAGAATAGTCATAAAAAAGGATTTGCCTGAAAACTTTCACATGTACATCTTGATGGTATGAAGTCCCAGTGAGCCAAAAGCAGCATCAGAATTGCAACCGACTTGCTTGTCACAACACAGAAATGATTCAACATATTAATTTCAACATCAAGATAAATGTGGTGACTTGTTCTAAAGATGAAATAAGCATGCCTTGTTCCCTTCACCTGTGTGGTCTGTGTGATTTATTTATGAATTTGGAAAAATGATTGATTTAGTCCCAAAGTAAAGTTCATTCTTAAAAATTAACTTCAGTAGGCTTTTAGCAAACCCTGAGTATTGAAAACCTTTTTTGTTGTTTTTTGGGATTTTTTGTTGTTGTTGTGCAGGAATAGAGTAAAGCTCTGTTTAAAAAATAACCCTAAAACTTGAAAAGAGATTAAACTTACTGTGAGACTGCAGCTGTGTAATGACAATACGTAAGTGTGTTCTATGACTATAATGGTAAAGATTTTGGTACTTCAATTATAACTGCACGTGTCCACTGCTATGATTTGCCCTTTACTGTAAGGAAGTATTTCTATATAAAAAAGTTGTTAATATGTCATGTCTGTGAAAGAACTTTACAGACTGTAGTTGAACTGTAATTAATTTTAATGACTAAGAACTGTGGTGCTCATCACAGATCAGCAAACAGATCACAGACAGCTGCAAATTAACAATTATTTACTTTAGAAAAAGAATTCAAAGAGGTTGTGTCATAGTTTAACCCCAGCTGGCAACTAGGCACCACACAGCCAATCGCTCACTCCTCCAGCCTCAGCCAGGACAGAATGCCTCTCCAACTGTGTTTTTATTCATTTGTTTTGGCTAGTCCTGACTAATTATTTAAAATTCCTCTGTGGTTAAGGTATTTGGGAACATGTTGTGAGGCATTAGAAAATGGACATCAAACTACAGTGTTTTACTATTGAGTCATAACTGACATACAGGGTAAGATGACAGAATTTTTCTAAAGGTTTCCTGTTTGTAGATAACTAATGTTTCATTTTCTGTGAGCAGAGCTCAATATATATATTGTATTTTTAAATTTTAGCATCCTCAAAACAAACTGTATCATTGTGTCTTCATTATTTCTTTCTGTAGGCTTTTCCAGCAAATGCAGTGACAGTTTTTGTGTACTGCAGCTCGGTGACAGTGTTCTTTACCGTAATAAAGGTGGTCAGCTACCGTTTGCACCTTATGTTTGATAAAGGCGAAGTAATTCAACAAAAGCTCTCAAGAACAAATGGAAGGCAATGTAAAGATACAGAGGTTCAAAAAGGAGAAGCCGTTCAGTCCTCAAATTGTAGGTAAGGTTTTCTTTGCATTGCTGGCACATGATGTAAAATGGGTGAGTTTGCACCATGGTCTTGCATAGCAGAAATGTCTGTTGAGTGCAAGAAAACTCCTTACAGTCATATGAAGAACGACACTTTTAAAAAGCTGCTTAGTGCTTTTATACTGGGTAGCTGAAACATTCTTATGGTGCAGCAGATCGAGCTGCACCTGATTCAGAGGTCGGGCAGCAGCTGGTTCATCTACCATGAAGGTGGTAGAGGAGATATGTACTGGAGGTGCTAACAGATCCTGAAGAAAACCTGGAAGAAGTTTTCTGGGGAAGCCTTAAAAGCTTGGTTTTTCCTCTTCCTAATGTGCTTACTTGCTGGGAAGAGGCAAGGAAGTGGCACGGATCTGTTGGCAAAGAAAATGCTTTAATATCACGGCTTTGGAAGCCTGACCTCATGTTGCCTTTGTGTGCTTGTAGCAACTTCCCTCTCAGATCACACCTAGATGCCTAAGTTGCTTTTCCCCCTCATGTTTTATTGTGGCTGCATATGATGCTTCTGTGGCTCTGTTCACGAGGAAAGCTAGTACTGCTTTTGTTTCTCAGGGGCATTTGGGAGATAGTTGTAGCTTCTCTACTGAGGAGCTAAGTACTATTAGTCTTTGCTGCATGTAATCAATAAGGCTGCTTCCAGGCTGTGATGGTATTAAAAGTAAAAACAGTAGTGGGATGAGGGCTAGCACTGACAGTTTTCAGGTTTGTGTATTGGTAGAATGTTCCATTATACACTCGTGGGAATAAATGGAGACTTTTCCTGCTGGTTTTTCAAGCTTGAGTCATGCAAACGAATGAAGCTGGCAGGTGGCTCTCAGTGATCCCAAGTGTTACGACAGTTGTGAAAAATGCTGAAATAAGGTACATCTAAAAGTGACAGGAGCATAGAAATGTCCAAAGCAAGCTTAAGTTGAGTAGCTTTGTTAAAACTACCAGTCAAGCTTCAACAGAGAGCTCTGTGTAAAATAACTTACTGAGGGCATTTTTTGGTGCCTTTGCAGTTGCTACTGCTAGTTCTGTGCCAGCTAAGTGGTATCAACATAGTTTGTGCTCCTCTGTGCTACTGTTCCTCCGTGTCTTTACACATTCACATCTTTGCTACACTCCTGGCAATGATGTTGCTGGGAGAGTCAAGGTCTGCCTGCACAGAGACTCTTCTGAGAAATGCCTTTGTGTGTCACTAACCATGCAACATTTTTTGTTTTAGATGGGGCTATGCCTTTCAGACTGTTTTGGCTGAGAAGTAAAGGTAGAATAAATTAAAAGTTGCATGTTAAACCACATGACTATTCCTCCCGGGTTGATTTGTGTATGCACAACAATCCATTATTTAGTACTTGGTCAGAAAATAAAGAACTTTATATTATTTTGACTAGATGGATGACAGAATTTTTTAAACAGACCTTGGTAGTTGGCAGGTTGGTTGAACAAGTTTCTGAAGCTAGTTAACTACAAAAGTAATATGATGGAAGGAAGACTGAGATCCCCCAGATAAATAATTTTATAGCTTATATACAGCTTTAAAGTTTTAAAAATAAGTTTTTGGTGAAAAAAATAACCCCATGAACAAATAGAAAAGCCCAGCCTCATGCTTTTTGACATTTCACTGTGGTGTTTTTCTGGGTTTTTCTTTGTTTGTTTGGTTGGTTTTTTAACTGGATTTTTGTTGTTCTATACTGAGAAAGAGAATATTTGTAGGTTCTTGATAGTAAAGCTTGTCCAAAAATACCTGCTTATATCCATGGAAAAGCTAGTAGAAAGTATGTGTAAAAGGAGTTATTGGGTAGTTTAGTGTATCAACAAAGGAGCTGATCAATAAATTGCCTTATAATATATGAAGTTAGTAATGGCTGTATATTTGCTTTGCCTAGATCAGAGCAAAAATTTTATTTTGTGGTCTAATGATTATATTAGTACTCTCTGTCTTGCATTTCAAGTAGTTGTTTCATGGGAGGTTTCCAAATAAACAGGCAGTTAGATAGGCCTTACATACACATGGACTTACAAAGCAAAAATTGTGAAAGGAATAGCATTTGATTGTCATATATCTAAGGAAAAGCCCCAAATAGCCTTTTGCACCAATAAATCTGTGCATGTGTCAGGCAGGCTAAATGGCATTATATATGCATTGGGAGGCTGAAGAGGTGTCATTCTATTTCTCATAGCTCTACTTCTAAAGACGCCATTATCATTTTAGATTGAGAGGTTTTTATGATTTTTATCAAGTTGTCTTGGTGAGGAAGGAAGTGCAGAAAAGCGTTACAGTGTTTTTACAGCCCTATGCTTTTATTGTTGGAGGGGAAAGGAGAGCTCTTACTTCATTGTGCTGTGCTACTTCCCATTTTGTTCTTATTCTTCAGCTACTTCCCAAAACTCACTGTGATGCCCTATGGTAAGAGGCATTTCTTTATCTTTCATTTGCTTCCCCTTCAGCAATAACTCGGGGGATCATGTCGTCGGTGAGACCAGCCAAAATGACTCTACCCAAACAATTCCTGACAGTTCCAGAGTGCAGGCTCCACACTCGCAGGACTCACCTGGAGCAACGGTTAGTATGTGCGCTTCTCCAGCAGTGTCCTCACCTCGTGCAGTCCACAGCTCACCACACACAGTTTTGCGTTGCCAGGTACTGATTGCCTGTAACATAGATCTGCTCCAAGGAGGAAGGGTCATTCCATGCACCTACTTGGGTATACCGCTGCTGCCAGTCAGCCTTGTCCTAAGGGTTTGGCTTTGCAGAGCTGAAACTGTCATACATAATGCTGCACTTCTTAGGAAGGCTCGCTCTGCTCTATAGATAGCAAGTGGCCTTTGTCAATCTTGCCAAGAGCAACTAGTTTTTGTGGCTGCTTTGAGAGAAGGGAGAGGCTAATGCAATCAGCATTATTTTGTTGCCTCTGAAGGGATCTGCTCCTGGAGCATTAATAATTTGGTTTTGTGTAACTAGACTTATGCTTATAAAATGAACCAAAAACATCTCTTGAGTATTTAAACGAAGCATAAAGGCCATTTAAATCTAGGAGATGTTTACAGGAGTTTAAAAGTCCATGTACGTGCACTCAACGGCATTGGCCGTGCTTAATAAATCAAACGTATATGAAGTGATGAAGGTGATGTATGTAAATGTTATTAAAGAAAAAAAATAGGAAACACTCATGATAAGTTGAAGAAATTTTCGAAAAATTAAGAAAGAGAATAACGCTGTCTGTGTAATCTTAAGCTACTCCCCTTGCATACTGTGATAACATCTTTAATTATGTGATGCCATGCTATTTTTTTCTACAGGACTCCTGCCTCAGTCAGTGCAGAGGATGGTTAGTGATTTCTGAATAAGTGACTATTTAATACTTCATTCTGTCTTCATATTCCTCCACACCCACCCTTTATCCCTATTTACTACAAATTATTTAAATCCTGCTCTGAATCAGAACTAGTTCTTCATTTCCTGGAGTGTTTTTACCTTTTTGTAGCATCTGTATGATTCACAGACATTAATAGTTTTTTTGGGGTTTTTTTGTTTTTTTTTTTTAAATGAGGTAAAGTATTTTTCACCTTGTTTCTGTCGTACTCTCCAGTATTCTGGTATTTGTCCATTCTGCAAACCTGTGTCTTCCTGGGATCTCATCCTAATCTCCCACTTCCAAACACATAGGTTGGGTCTCGTCAAACCAAGTCTCCTGTTCCTGCTGCCAGGATACCACCATGAACTTTTAGAAAATCTTGCTTTTGGTGCCTGTCAGAAAAGAGCCACAGTAATTTTTTTTCAATGTCTTGTTCTTAATTATGCACTTAGGCTGTTGAATTTAAACTCCTGAAGTATTCCTCTGGGGTATTGTGTTTAGATTTGAGCTCCCCAGTTAGTTCCCATGCAGATTGACCTGCTGATGAGAATCCAGCAGAGACCACCAAGGTGATTGAGGAACATGATGTGTGAGGACAGGCAAATGGGATGTTCTAGCCTTTGTAAGGCTAGCATCTTCTGTAAGAGTAGGAGAAGAGCTTACTGCTGTCTTCGGCTTTCTAATAGTAAGATACACAGCAGACTGAGCACTCTCTTCTCAGAGGTGCCCAGTGACAGGATAAGAAACAGTTGCAGCCATGGAAAGCTACAGTTAGATCAATTACATTTAATGTCTTTTGTGTGGGGTTGTTTTGTTTGTTTGGTGGTTGGTTTGGGTTTTTTTCCCCCTGCCAAATGAGTGGTCAAATACTGGAAGAGGTTTTCCAGAGAAGTTGTGAAATCTCCTTTGGAGATTTCCAAAACTCTGTTGGAGATGGCCCTGAGCAACCTGCTCAAACTGTACCTGCTTTGAATGTGTGTATGGCAGGGGGGATTTGGACTAAATGACCTTCAAAGCTTTCTTGGAATCTAAATGATTCTATATTAATTTAATGTTTCTGTCCTCTAGTTTTCTATTGAGAAATACTTACCAATGCTAGAGACCAGACTTTTCATTCTAGTGCTTTGGAAACACATAGCTGGAAAAGTGGAACAGATGAACACATTCCATTCCTTAATGATTTAAAAAAATGTATCTGGATTAGGCACTGCAAAAAAAAAATTTTAAAGTACGTCTTGCTTTTCTTTTCCCTCCCTAAACATCACACACAATTGCAGTGATGCAATTTGGAGCCTGACTGTTCTATGACCATCTCCCTCACCCACCCCTTGCATTTTGTGCAAGGTACATGTTTGAATTTCAGTGATGTTAAGCAGCTTACCAACACTGTAATTAACCTTTTATTAGATAGCTATTCATAGCTATATTGATAGATGTTTTTTTCCCCAACAGAATTTGATAAATGACCATGTTAATCTTGTGTGTTTCTTTTCATTTTTTTAGGACCTGCCAACACGGGAAACTATTGAAGATCTTAGAGGTATTTTAAAGGCTTTATAAATCCCCTTAAACTGCTGTTTAATCATTGCTTGGCACAAAAAGTAACAGCACAGAGGACGCCATGGCAGGTTCTGAGGAATCTCAGAACCTACTAGGGTCTGAGTTGAAGAGTCAGAACTAAATTTCAAGGGTATTCTAACAGACGAAGCTTTCTCAGCCATCAGCCAGGCTGTTTGGGATGCAGCCTTTTGAGGGGTGTGCAAATAGCTCTCCCCATTTTGATACAGGGAGATGAAAGAGCCTTGCCCCACATTCTTGGGAAGCTCCGTGCTTCTGTAAAGCATTAAACTAAGAACCTAACACTTGGATTGCATCTTAGAGCCTTTAAACATCTGACTGTGGACTTCTGTTGTGATTGTCAACCTTTAGCTCTGTGTTGTATATTCCAGTACACCTTGCATTGCCTACACTTCCAGTGCTTGAGATGTCTTAATATTTTAAATATTATTTCCTTTTTGTTAAGGCTGATCACCATATGCTATGTGACCATTTAGGAATTGCAGAAAGTGATTTAGCAAACCTGCAGCATTGGCTTATTCTTTCTTTTATCTCTCCCTCAGTGGGGATAGTTCTATAAAACATTTTGATTTTGAAACTAGCTGTTTCTTCAGCTATTTTGATTATTTAAATAGACATGCTGCTACATTTGTCCTGACCTATCTTGCTTCTGTAGTATTTCATACGTAGCTAACAAAAAAACCTCCATGCTTTAAGACTGTTTTAATTAGCTACATCATCTGTGCTTCCTTTGCTCTGCTCTGGATCAGATTTTGTTGTTTAAAGATCATACTTTAATAATGCTTAGTGTTCATGTTTGTGGGACCTAATGCCCAAATGTTTTTCCTTAGGTGTTACGGTACTAGAAGACCAGGCTACACCACCAGTTTCATCTACCTCACCCTGTATCAAAGCAGATATATTACCTGTTTCTACAACCTCTGGTTCAGGTGCCACAACATCAGCAATAGCAACAAAACCAGCTGTTATGGAAACATTTCCTGGTGATGGAGTAAATGAAAAAGGAGTGAACAGACAGCCTTGTGGACACCATGGATCCCAAGATATTCTTGTGGACAGAGACATAGCTAAAAACTTCTCCAATATTTCTTCATCACAAGGTGATATTTTAAGGACTGGAGTTTCTTCAGAGCCGTGGGACAGTGAAAATTCAGTTATTTCAGACCATTTAAGTAATCCTAAAAGCTACAAAAGAGAGAAATTTCCAGATGGGTCACCACAGACGGGCTTTACCAGTAACTGCCCACAGTGCAATGCCATTGCAACCAAAGAGCACGAGCACATGGAAAGTTCTTGCAATGCTGGTAATAGCCATGAGGACCTTGATTGCTCCGACAGTGAGACTGCTGTTGCAGTTGTGGACAGTTCTCTTCCTGGAGACCAGCTGTGTGAGCCCATTAAAATTGTCATCACAATGAGTACTACCCCAAACACCACCCTCAGTGACCTACCGGGCTCTGTCCACTTACAGGCCCTGGAAAGTGAGAGAACAAGCTCAGCCCTTGACTCTGGTGTAGTTAGAGCAGGCTGGTCAAGTCAGCAAACTAATGAACAGCTCAAAATCCCTGTTATCACGTTTGACCTGTCTGATGACAGTAAAGCTAAGCCTTGCTCAGAAGTCAGTGAAAGTGACAGAACTCCAGAAATGTTGAGGGCAGAGCTGTCATCCAACCAATGCTCTGGCTATGAGTCGGGTGATGCAGTAAAGGAGCACAGCAACCCAGCAAATACACCTCTAGAAACTAACACTTGTTCAGATCCAAATCACGAAAATGCTTTGGAAAATTTCCAGACTGTGGATTTAAGTTCTAAGGAAGACCTGCATAACCTAAACCCGCAGTCCTGTAGAACTGCTCATGAAAAGAGGCACATGCGGGTGTTGAGTGTAGACAGTGGGACAGATGTGCTTTTAAGTAAAAATTTCGTGGAGGTATCTGACAAAGAAAAGACCTTACCAACCTCTAAATCAGATCTAGAAGCTAAAGAAGGACAGATGCCCAATGAATCTAACTTTCTAGAATTTGTCTCCCTCTTGGAATCCATTAATACCTCAAAGATGAAGACATCTAATCAACCCACTGTCAAAATGGAGACAACAAAGGAAAATGGGCTTGTTGGAGGTATTATGCATGGCTTACAATTCTTTTGGAATAAAGATGTTATGAAGAGGTTTTTTTACTTACAGCAGCTTAATATCTGAAGTTACTTATAGCAGCTTAATATCTGCTACTTATAGCAGCTTAATATCTTAGCTGAATATCTGCAGCAAGACAAATTCCCAGAGGAAGACTGGTTTTGCTAATCGGGCCATAGTAGGGCTGGACTTGGTGTGACAAAGTGGTTTAGTGAAATTGTGTGATAGTGTCAGCTGCAGTTTTTAAACATTTTTATCTTCTTGAAGAAAACTATTTTTCTTCCTCTAGGAAACCTAGTGGTAAGCTTAGTAGGCGTCAGTTATTTATCTAGTATTCCATACTAAAAGAGTGCGCCTGGATTGTTGAAATACCAAAAGAATCTGGCAAAATGTGTATAGCTATAGCATTCCACCTGCCCTTGCTCCTCTTACCAGGTGCATGTTGAGGAGTTGTCTGTGTGTGCCTCTAAGTATGAAGGCTGGAATTGTCACTGGAGACGGTTCAGCTTTTAGCTAACACATGCGTGCACACATACATATATTTCTAAATTTCCTGAATGATTGTGGGTTGGCTTATAATAAAAAGAAATAAAAGAGGAAAAATCATGTATTTGTTCTCAATAGGTAAGAGTTTTGATTTTCAGTCACTTTAAATATTTGAATTTTAAGGATGAAAGTTTGGCTGTTTTCAGTGAAAGCCCCTAGTATTTTAATGAAAAATAGTATATTCCCATGCAAATTTTCATTTTATCAAGAGGGCTTTTATTTAAAGCAAAATCAATCAGCTAATTTAAAAACCTGTATGCAGTACAATTCATGGCTCTTGTATAGAAATACCTGGTTTTGATCAGCATTCTCATTTCTGTCACTGAACTCTGTGACCCTTTTCTGTTGGGAAGGACTGTTGTTTGTAGTGTCTCTAGCAGCCCTCTAGGCAAAATTAGTAGGGCCATTTAATGAGGATGTGAGATACAGTGCAGTGAAGGCAGATGGATTCTCAGGGTGCTTCCCCAAGTGGTCAGCACAATTGGTTTAGAAAATCTGAGTTAAAGTGAAATAAGACAACCTGTATCTTCCCCTTCTCCAAAATATTTGTTTTACCTTAGATCCTATAATAAGCTGTTTTAAGAAAGCCTAAGAGGATGCAGTCTCAATACTTAGTTTGCATGGAAGGTTAAGAAACCTGATGGTATACTAGAAGAACAGCTCGGCACTCCTATTTCGCCTGCTCCCTGATCCACTAGCTCATTCCTGCAAGAACCTTCCATTACATGAAAAATGCCCAACTGACTTAAAAACTTTCTAAAAAACTATTGTGAAATGTGTACTTTTATCTTGTTCAAAAAAAAAAAAGAAGTAGATTTATCTTCTCAGTGTGTTATTTTCCTTTAGACTCCATTTACCTTTCACTCTGTCTTTAAGTCTGTCCTATCCAATGTATTACACCCCTATCTCATTCCATCTTTCACTTGGGTCCATTTTTTCTTCCACTTTTTCTAGTTCTGTGCCTTTCCTGCCTCAGTCATTCTTTCTCAATTTAGACACTCCCCTCCTGTGCCACCTCCTCATTTGTCTTCCTCTTCATATTTGTACTCTTTCTTCTTTCCGTCTGCTCTTCCTAGCAATCCACACTGTTGCTGTTTTAGGCTTTTCCACTCTATTGAGCCCACATGAAACTATTGCCTCCCCACAGCTTGCATTCAGTTCTCCTGTACTTACCCTCCTATACATTCCTTCGTCAGATTTTGCTCTTCCTAGACCTGCTGCCTCTCTTCTGATGTATCTTACCCATCTCTCCTGCCTTCTCAGACTGTTTATTCTTCAGTGCAGTTTCTGTCCTTCTCTATCAAGCTTATCAGCCTGCCCAGCTGGCTCCAGTCTGTGCTCTGGTTGCCCAAGACAAGTGCTGAGCAAGCCCTGCTTCTCACCTGAGCCTGTTGGATTCCTGGGGTGCAGAGTCACCTGCCTGCAGAACAGCACACAACAACGTGAGGGGTGCAGCAAGCAGATTGTGATTTTTGCTGTTCCTCGACCATAAAGAGGAGCATTTACACAAAAATTGTACTTCTGAATGATGTGACTTAGCTGGAAAAGAGGATTTCAGAGGTAAATGTAAATGAAAATTAAAAAAGAGACAATGCAGCTAATCTAGAAAGGCCTTTCAGACAAGTATTGTCAGATAATATGAACAGGAAAGGTTGCTGCATAAAAGAAAGCAATGGATGATCAGAAGAAAGACTCAGATTCCACAGTGACAAAAAAAACCCCAAACCCCAACCCCAAAACTTACTAATGTGTTATTGTGCTTTAGATCTGGCAAACAAGTTTCTTCTTATACAAGATAATGAGGAAACAGAAGAATTCTGCTGTTCCCTCAAACCAAGCTCTTATTTAGCGACTTGAACTGAATTTCATAGAATCATAAAATGGTTTTGTTTGGAAGAGACCTTAAAGATCATCTAGTTCCAAACGCCTGCCCTGGACCGGGACATCTTCCACTAGGCCAGGGTGCTCAAAGCCCCATTCAACCTGGCCTTGAACACTCCTAGGGATGGGACATCCACAGCTTCTCTGGGCAACCTCTTTTGGTGCCTCACAGTAAACAATTTCTTCCTAAATCTTCCTATTTCTATTTTCTTAAGTCTGTACTTTTGTGAGATAGGGAAGTTGAGCTGCATACATGTGTAATTAAGTGTCTCTGTTTCCAATAAAGGCTCAGCAAGTGTCACCCTGAAACAGAAGAGGGACTGGAAAAGGGGGTGCCTTGCAGGACCAGGGATGGCAGCTGTGGATTCTGCACCTTGAACTGGTGCTCTGGGAAAAAGGAGATTCAATCTGAGCTCCCTGAGGTTGGGAGAGGTAGTTCAAAGGCAGTTATTTTTAAGAGCAAGTACGCTTTGTTTTTTAGCCTAGTCAGAACGTGCTGTTTGCTAAAATAAATTACTGTCATTACTGGCACCTTCCCCACAGCAAGACTGAGTTTTAGGAATAAGAAAGCCTTTAATTTATTTACAGCCTTGCAATTGCAAATATGCTTTAACAATATAGCATCTTGGAACAGATCTGAGTAAACATTATTCCCACATTAGAGTGGTTGTTAAGAAAATTGTGTGTGTGTGTGTGGGAATACAGAGTCAAGCTATGCACCAGTTGTTTTGAGGGAGGAGGTTGGTTCTGTTTGGTTTTTGTTCCTTTAACCTTGCAAACCGTCTAATTGGCAAAAGTTAGTAATAGATGTCTGGTCCAAATGAGCATGAAATGCACCCCAGAAGGGTTTTTATTCGGCAGTGTGAGAAACTTGGCAAATTCCTTGAAAGCTGGATATTCAGAGCTGTGCAGAAGTAGATATTTTGCATAATTTGTGGAAGGTGGGGAAATGTGCTCATCAGAACAGTCTGGCAAGTGAGTGAATGTCATGGATGGGTCTTTGTTTTGGGTGGTCCATCACAGAACTTGTGTGTTCTGTGGAAGTAGAATGGTTATCGTCCTGACCACATAAGCCTTCACCAGCAGACAGCTTGGTAAAATGCAGTATGAGAAAATAAAAGCCTTGCTTTACACTACTAAGGGTGCCAGATTCAACCTGTTAAAATATAGGATATAAAAGCTCTAAGAGCTGTTTCCATAGCCACTCCACCTCTTCTAGATTGTGAGAAAACACCACTGACACTGTTGCTAAAACTAACTTTCAGACCAGTGTCCTTTCAGTTTTGAATCATACTTGTACCACCCTCTTGATGAAAGTGTATTGTAGGGCAACTGTAAATTTTTTTCAGTCTTCCAGAAGTGTAAGGAAATCTGGGTTTATTGGCCGCTTTGGGTCCGTCTGATGTGTCTTGAACCAAGTAAGAGCAGTTGTGCATCTGACTTATGCAGGTCAAAACCTCCTGTATGTCCCCTTTGGCACAGCTGGCTTGTAATCTAGGACAGGCAGTATTATCACGCAGGGAGCAAAGCCTGCCATGGGAGTGGTGGGGACTGGCGCGGGAGAAACTAAACCAGGACTGCACGGCCTGAATTTAGATGTTTTGCAGGCTCTTTTTAGAAAAGGTACTCATCATTCTGGGCAGTGCACAAACCACAACCTCGAGTGAGTTGTTCTAGATCCCAAGCAATTACCCTTCTCCTATAAAAAAACTAAAACATACTCCTGTGGGTATTTTTAGACTCTTTTTTTTTTTTCTCTCTTGCATGTGAGAAAGAGGGCTATCACATGCCATATAGTCATGGGGAAGAAGGATCTTGTGCACTGAGTCAGTGGTGCAGTTGACAGTTGTGGTGGGAAGTGACAGCAGGTGATTTTGCCTGCAGGTGGGTAGCACCTAGGAAATAAAGCCCTGCCTGGTCCTAGCTCATCTCTGAGCAGCTGTGTATCATCCCTAACTCTTGTGCCAGAGAGGGACCACATGGCATGTGGTGCCCCTCTTTGGATGTGGAAGAACTGGTGTGCAGGACTCAGTTCTCTAAATCTGATGCTCAATGGGTAAGGCTTGACAGGTTGAAATTTTAAAAATTCAGTATTTAAATGGAAGAGGTAATAGTATGTAAGATGACAAGTCTGACATCTGCAAAGAAAATACGAGGTTATTTCAGAGGTCTGTATTCTCATGTAATTGGTAGGTATAATGATTAGGCTACCTATTCCTAGCTCTGCTGCTGACAGAGGAGATTGTTTTGAGCAAGTCACTTCCTGTAGCAGGTACAATGCCAATTGCTAGTTTTTCCTGTTGCTTCAGGATTAGTGTGGTAATCCTCATTAATGGGTAATGCCATGTGCTTCTTCAGTGTCCATGCTGAACTCTTGTAGCAATTCTTAGACAGTGTGGTATTCCCTGGGCACTCCGTTGTTTGGTGGATGACCAGCTTAAATGTCAGTTGTTTTTTGTAATATATTTGTGGCATAATAGACAAACTTGGGTTGAGAATAAAGTACACAAGCTAGATGTTTCTGCTCAAGCAGTTGGTGAAGAAAGGATTAGGAATGTCCTTAGGATTTATACTCCACGTATATGAATGGCACAGTTCACAGCTTGTAGAACTTTTGTTTCATGCTGGTACTAACAAAAGCATAGAGCGATTTGAAATCAATTCTCTGTGGCTGAACAGGCAACAAATATATTTGAAAGTGGAAATTTCTGTTTTGGAGCATAATGTTGAAGAAAGTGGATTCTGTAGCAAAGCAATTAATGAACAGAAGAGAGACAGGCTTAATTAGCTTAATTCTGCTTGCCCAGATTTCAAACCAGATGGTGTTTGAAATTATGACAGCAGTGGCATTTTATCTTACAAGAGTGAGTTGTGAAGGTTGGGATAGGGATATGTAAGTAAAAGATGAGGAAGAAGGTTTGGAAGACTCTGTTAAGGGGCCACAAATAGTAAAAATGTTTTGGAGAAAAGTTACAGAGCAATAAAATTTCATTCTAATTACCTAATAGTAAGGCAACTTTAAGGTTGAGATACACTGAGAGTTGGTTATCGTGATTACTGTATCAAAGAATTATAGAATGGTTTAGGTTGAAAGGGACCTTAATAAAGATCATCTTGTTCCAACCCCCCCTGCCCTGGGCAGTGACACCTTCCACTAAACCAGGTTGCTCAGAGCCCCATCCAACCTGGCGCTGAACACCTCCAGGAATGAGGCATCCATAACTTCTCAGGGCAGGGTGCCTGTTCCTCACCACCCTCAAAGTGAAGAATTTCTTTCACATATCCAATCTAAACCTTCCCTCTTTCAGTTTAAAGACATTCCTTCCTGTTCTATCATTACACACTCTTGTAAAAAGTCTCTCTTCAGATTTCTTGTGGTCTCTCTTCAGGTACTGAAAGGCTGCAATTAGGTCTCCCTGGAGCCTTCGAAATCTTAGCTGACCCTCTCACCCTTTCCTTGCAGGAGAGAGGTTCCATCCCTCTGATCATCTTGGTGGCCCTCCTCTGGACTCACTGTATTTACATATGTACAAAGGCCGTTCCATTTCAACTGTAAAATTGTTTTCAGTCTCCTCCTATAGTAGAACAAGGGTTTATCTATGATTTGGGATGCTTAAAATCTGTTCTATAAGTGAAAAAGTTACATGGCAAAAGAAATTATGGTACTGTAACTGCTTTTAAATTCGGAGTTCATTTGTCAGCACTGGGATGGTATACTTGTAAGTAATGTTGCTATCCTGTTAAAAGCCTTTGGTGCAGAAAAAAATGTTTACATGAAATATTTTATGTATGGGACATACAAGAGTTGTTCCTCTTGGTAAGTATTTTACCAGGATGACTTAAGGTTGTGTCTTGTGCTCTATCAAAATATGAAAATTCTGTACAGACCAAAACTTGGCTGTTTGTGCAGGACTCTTCTGAATCACCCTGCCCCAAGACTGATTTAGCCATGAGTCCTGATAGTTACACCTCACATGTCTGAGTCATGTGGCATATAATTTCCAGATAAATTATGTGGTTATTGCAGAGCCTAGGTCTGATCTTGATACTACTGTGATCCCAGCCGTGCATGCGCTGGACACGTGTGGAGCAGTGGGTAAGGGTAAACGGCACAGGGAGAAGTGCAAGTACTCTGCCATGTTGTCCTTTTTAGTCTGCTCTTGCACTTGGAAAAGGTTTTTCCTAGTATTTGAGCTTTGCCAGCACAATTTCCATGCAGGGAGCGTTTGGTGACGTAGAGCTGATTGCGTACTCTGGCAGGACGCTCCTAGTCTAGACACCTCTATCTTCATTTAAGTACTGAAGGCATAAGTCACCTAGAAGAAGATGAGTAATAATCTTGAAAACCAGTCACAAAGCCATCATGGCCCACCTTTCCAGTGCTGGAAGTACTCATCACCATGGTATTGTCTGATTGGCACATAAAGCCTGTAAGAAGCAGTATGTTTAGGTTTTTGTTAGTATGACTCTTTACCACAGCAGGAAAAAGAAGTCTGCAAGGCTTGTGGTTTGGAATGGAAAAGAGAGAAGCATTTTCTGAAACCACTAGATAATCAAATTTTAAAAGTCTTTTTAATTGTTCCAGCCCTAAAGCTAGTTTGGGGCACTATGGGACCAATTAAAACCACAGTTTCTGATCTCTATCAATTATTCTTACAACTTGAACAGCCCAAGCCTTTAGGAAGGTCATTTTGATTAGGTATCTGTGGCTCCATCACCACCCACAGGTGTGGTTACATCATTACGGAGATGCCTCAGTAATGACACAGTTTCTGCTTAAACTGGAGTTTAAATCTTTAACTAGGAAAGGAAAAAAATGTTGTCTGTTCCCCTAACTACTTTCCTCCCCCCCACTCCGAAGAAAATAACACAGATCTGGAAGACCTATTGAATTTTGCCTCCATGCACAACAGATACAAAGTATTTCCCTACACCAAACTTGTGCTCAGTTCATTGTATTTATAGCACAGGCTTTAAGGTGCAAGGGGGCTTTGTCCTGTGAATTAAAAGTGGTGTGGAAATGTTTTAGCTCATGAATCTGGGTTTGTTTGTAGAAGTAATGTGTTGGTAGATCAGCTGATACAGTTGGAGGAAAACAAGACAGATGATCTGAAAGGTCTGCATATGCAAAAGCTTGTTTACTTTTTTCACTTTTATCAGTTGACCTTATAAAAAGTAAAACATCTCTTTAGAGTGTTTCATTCTGTTTTATCCTTAGACCAACTTAGATACGACACCACTGTTTCTTGACTGGTGATTCTTACAGGTTAAGATGGTAATTATATTGGTGACAAATATGGCTTAAGATATGGAATTTTCAGTGGGGCAAAATTTCTGTGGTTTCTTCCTTGATCTAAGGTGTTTAAACAGGAGGTACTGTAAGAAGTCTGGCTAAGTATGTTTCAATACACTTTGCTTAGTGCAAAAAGCTACAAGACTTACTGAGTCATCTCCAACAAGCACCACAAAACCCCTTTTTCCACTTAAAGCATTTAATTTCACAACTGCACAGGGTGCTGATGAAATCACTGTGTTAGTTGCACTTTAGAACTAACAGATAATTTTTTTGGTTTATAAACAAAGCACAGTTGAAAAATGTTTCACTATTCACCGTCAATATGTTGTACACACACGCATATATATATATAAATGCCATGCATGTATAGAGAGGTGATATAAATATAATTGGTACTCAAAGTAGTAGAAATTGGACAAATACTTAATTTTTTTTTAACTCTATAGTTCTGTATTTTCCAAGCATAGGATAATTTGCTGTGAAATTGTTAGTTTGCCCTTTGTCCTGCACCAGGTGTGTGGCCAGTGGGGAAGAGGGATTAGGCAGCTATCTGCTTTCCTGTCCAAGAGCTCTATTTCCTTTGAAGATGCTGCTTTCCCTTTAGTAAAAGGGGAATGGGCCAGTGCTTCTGCTTTTCCACTGCCAGCATACACAGCTTGGAAACAAATTACAGCCCCCAGGGAAGTAGCCTCTTAGCATTCTGGATTAGGAACAGATTGCTTCCCTCTGAAACAACAGGGGAAGCAAAGCAGAAATCCTCTCTTGTTTGTCCTCTGCTTCACAGTGTGTTCTTGAAACAGCCCATTCAGGACAGTTAGCATACATCCTCATAAATTTGTGGTTATATTGTTTTAAGTAATGGTAGTGTACATAAAACTAGCAAATACTGCAGTGTTTTAGATTTTCATTTTTAGATGTTCTTGTTCAGTAGTTAATGAAGGAAACTCTTGAAAGTCATCTGTGGAGAGTGGCTCCACTTCACTGCCCTGTTTTCCAGATAGCCAGATGACGGAGAGAAAAGAAGAAATGGTGGGAACAGAAAAGCACTGTGAGCAACTTCCTAAACAGGAAAGATCAGATGTACAAAGCCAAGATCGTGCTAGTACTAGTCCGGTGCTACCAGAGTCTGCCAAATTTGCAGCACTGTAAGGCCAGTTTACTTTACAATTTTGTACTTCAAAGATATGATGTAAGCTGTTTTGTTTCACTGAGTAGAAATGACATAAACTTTTAATTAACCTCTCTTTCTTTTTGTTTTATTGAGAACAAGAAAAAAGTTCCTCATAGTAGTTTTGAAACATTTTTGTGTCAAGTTACCAGGGCAGCAGGCAAAGGCAGATAATCTACCGGGTAACTTCTCAGCAAGACAGTTCTGTCTTGCAAGTAATAAGTGGACCTGAGGCGTCTGTGCAAGATGAGCTCTCCGTGGATGCAATGCACGTGTTCATAGACGAAAATGGTGAGTTTATCTAGCTGGGATAATTGCAATGCATGAGGCAATTTCTAAACACTTCAGATGTCCTGGAAGGATATTTCTCTTGTCTGTTACTGGTTGCCTGTTCTTCTGTGTGTGTGAAAGAAAATGGCTTAGTAATTTAAAGTCAGATGAGCAATAAATAGGGTTTTCCAAATCCACCAGTGACCTTCACAGACCTGAGCCTTACACAGTGCCTGAAGATTATCTTCGAAACATCATTCTCAAAAGATGCTGGCTAGGACAGAAAACAACTTCTGTCCCATCAGAAGAACCCCTGGCATTTTCTGCCTGACTAGAAGTTTTGCACTGACCTGGCTGGGCAAAACATGACTCCTATTTACAGTTTTGTTCTTCAGCTGGCTCAGACTGACCTCTTGATATCATGGTGGTTGCTCTCATTTGGAGTTGTGATCTGCTACCCCTTTCAAGAGAATTATTGAGTGATTTAGTCTCACCCCATGCATATACTTGGCACGCCACTGCTCTGAAGCTATTCTTAGAGTCTGAAGCTGTAGGATGGGTTTGAGACCTGTGCAGTGCCCTGTGAGGTGCTGGCTCATACCTCTGAAAGGCAGCTGTGCTAAAAGCCCTATTTCCTTTAAAACTGCCTTCAAAACCAGCATGGAATGAGTGCTCATGGTACCGGGTCTGTGACCCCAGAGGTACTCTGGTGTTCTGTCCATTCCTCCTGGCCCTGCTGGCAGCCTGCAGCTGCTGCTGTGCTGTGGGCAGAAGGGCAGCAGCTGCCAGTGGGGCAGGTGACGTGGCCTCTGCATCAGCCAGCAGCCACCCTTGGATTTGTGCTGCCTCTGCAAACAGGGAGGAGCTGTGGCTACACTTCTAGCAGAACTTTTGCTGCTTTGTACCCCCTGACCTCACCTTTTTGAATGGAAAGACGAAAATCGGATTTCACATTTTACAGTGAACTTACATTAATCAATGTGCTTTGCATTTAATTTACATGCCTTTTAAATTTTCACTGTAACTTCTGTGTTTGGATTTGTCTCAGGTTTTCAGTTGTTCAAATGTTAATTTGCTTTCTGAAATCTAAAATGAGCCTAATGCACAGACTGAGAAATATATATTTATAAATATGCCTGACCTAAAATGTGTATTTTATAAATTTTTTATGTAAACAAATGATTACATCACTGAACTGACATTTTTTCCCTCTATTTTCTAAAGGGGAAATTAGATCCTGCTATTTAAAAGCTGGCTGTCAGAAGGAAGGAAATTTTAGACATCAGCTATCAAACTGTGATTGTATGTCAAATGCTCAGTAAGTAAGCCCTTATTTTTAGAAATGTTAAAAGTTTTCATTGCTAGAAACAATGAAACTGTAGCTGTGAAAGATACATGTGAAGGGGAGTACTGGTGAGTAAATGTGCTAACCTTTTCTGGAGAAGTCAAAGCATGAAATTTTTTTTGCTTTCTACTAAAGCAGTGATAGCTTTATAAGAACACTGGAAAGAAAAAGTGAAAATGAAAATCAGAACTATCCACTTGGCTTTAATTACTTTCTGGGAATAGCCAAAGTCAAGTGTAATTATTATAAATAAAATTGTACATAAAACAAAGTAAGTGGGACTGCTCTCTCAACCTTATCTCGTTTGCTTCCTGTACCTGTTGCATTCTTTGAAAAATTTTAGTGCTGTGTCAGTATTAGTCACTGACCTGTGGATTGTAGCAGCAGAGCCTTTCACCTTGCGTTAAATCTCTAATGATAATTTGTTGCTCTGATGAGTCATCCAAACTACTTTCTTTTTTCAAAAGTTCTTTTTGGAGTGATCCATACAAATCCCATATTTGTTACTGTGGTTTCCACACTCTTCCATGTGATCTGTAAAAATAATTTTAGCTGTACATAAGTATTTTGATGGAATAATTTTGGTTTTCATACTGTTTTACAGCAGTTGGAGAACTTGAGTGAGGAAGTGAGAATGGTCTTTTTTAATAGAAAATATTATTCTTGAAGTGTTTGGCTTTCAGTGGAGACTTTTGAAAAACTTGGGACCACGTTAAAAACAGCGTTAGCTTTTTAGATAGAATGCTAGTATGAGAGACGTGAGAATCATGCTTTTATTTGTCAGTGGGAAAAGAGTCAAAAAAAAGAAAAAATTGAGCAGTAGAAAAGTTCTGTCTGTCTTTAGCAAAATAAACCCCCAATCTTGGTAGAGTTCAGTTTTGACCTAAAAAAAATCAAACATTTTACTTTGGTTCTATTTATTTCTTGGAACTCTTTGTTTCACCTTGGACAGAAGACTCTTCTGCTCCCCGCTCCTATAACTATGAACTTGAATCTGTCCTCAATTCAGGAATAGTTTTCTGTCCCCTGACTTTTAGCAATTAATTTGTTTTTAACCAAAGGAAGGACAATCTTCCTTCTCATGTAAGAGGTCATGCTGAATCTGCCTTTGCTAGATGCCTATGTGACATCTCTGTCTTCCTATGCTAAGCGCTGTTTTTTAGCTGTGGTTTGCAGTCCTTAAAGTATGAGGTGTGTTTTTAAGGGGTCTGCTCAACCCTGTTAACAAAAGCATGTTCAGATATTCTTTGCAGATATTTACATGCATGTAATTTCTTAAGACCATCACCTTTGCTGGAAATCTCAGAGTATAATGACAGTTCAGACCAGGGAATAGAACAGATCAGCAAGGAGGAGTGGGTTCCCAGGACTGTTTCTTTGTGGGAGTCAATGGGAAGCCAGAACACAAGCTTTTCCAAGAAGAGAGCAGCATGAAGGAAACTTCCGGAAGTTAATATGAAAAATAAGAGAGGGGGACAAGGAAGCGTGAAGTATGCTTAAGCTGGTTCTTGCAGGGGCAGTTTGTAATGTCTAGGCCAGAGAGATGAGTGAGAGCTGTTTGTTCAGTGGGCAGTTTCTACCATCTGTGAGTAGGTTGAAGGGTAGCATGGGAAGAAAGGGGTTTTTGTTTTTTCTTCAGGTGTTTATCATCAAGTAGTCTTGTATTTAGACAATACAGAGTGCTTACAGCATATAGAAAATAGAGGACCAAACCTGCTTTAAGGACAGTTCAGAAATGAGGCATCTTTCCCTCCCCTTTTCCCCTGTCCCCACCTGCAAGCTTGCTCATCAGTCGTGTCAGGTAACTTTCTTTTTTGCTAAAGATAAACCAAATGATCAGTGAAGGAAAGGTTATTACTGGCGAAAAAGGCAAATAGGATGAAGTGAAGCACAAGGTATAATCAGCAAGTGCTTCACTTAGTCTCTTTTGTGTGTCTGTCTGTAGAGGGTCCCCTACAAAAATTACTTTCTTGAGGGTGGGCCCTCTCTGGTGGAGATGTTCATCCTAAGAGTAGTTCATACCAACAGGAGATGCTGCTGTTAGGAAAGATATTAGAAAAGAGACACAGAAAGCACCTCTGACATGAACTTATCTACCAGCCCATAAAAAAGTTAACTAAGGAGAAGACAATGAATTTGACAGTACATCTTCATGAGCAATTGGAATGGTGCAGAAACAACCAATAGCTTTAGGCCTGGTGTCTAAATTCATTAGTGAACCATCCAAATTGGATTTCATGAGTCAAGAGATGCAGGAGAAAATGATGCCTAGCCAAAAGAAGTGGCATCCTCCTTTCACAGGAGAGGGTAGGTTTTTGGTCTCATGGAGCCCAGATTTCAGAATTTAGAATAAGCATAGAAAACTATACAAAGGTTTGCAGTAGAGGTGTATGAGCTCTTAAAACACTTTTCACCAATCATGCTTGCTTTATACTGTTAAGATTAAGCTGCTCCTAAGGGGAAAATGTCAAACTGAGTTTAGCAAGTGGAGTAACCATGTGGATTTGAATGGAACGTGCCCTGATGTGCTTTTTTATGAGGAGAATTGACCCAGGACAGAGGATGGCAAGAGGCCTCTTGCTTTGTGGGTGTTGTTGGGAGAGGCAACAGACACGTCGCTGGTGTCAAGGAGCTGTGATGCTTCTGGGTAACGCTGCAGTTGTGAAACGGGAAGGAGTTTTGACTGTAGAGGGTCTGAACTCTGGCTGGTTTGTCAAGAGTAAGGTAATTGCCTTATGAATTTGCGATAGGTAACTATCTTTTAACACTCTTATGCAAAACTGAAGAAGGTGTTCAAATATTACTCAAAAAAAAGTTATTAAAGAAAGCCTTGAGGCAGACAACTAGTGTTTAATGATCTTCAATTCAAATTATAACTTGCCATTTCTGTCAATATATTGAGTCCTACTATTGTCTTCTTCGTTTGTAGGCTTAAGCATTTCACATCAGATTATTAGGAGCTGAAATTAAAGTAGTATTCCTATGGCCCATAAACATTTTATCTTCTTGGCATAGCATCTGAAGTTAATTTTTCACAAATAATTCGAAATCTTAGCAATGTCACTCTGTCAGAAAAGTGAGGATGTGTTACGGTTTTATTTTTGTTCTTTATTTTTGTGTGCTTCCTGCTTTCCCTCTGCTTAGGAAGGGCTAGATGGACAACAATGGATTACAATGTGCCAGGCAAAGCAAATGACCAAAGCTGAAGGAGTCTGTGGTTTCTTCCTTCAGAGACTCCTTGATGTTGCAAGCAGTACTGTTAAAGGGAATTAGACTTTGTCTTGTCAAGTATCAGTGGTCCACCACCTCTTTTTGGTTCTGCAGTGTTGTGAGATGATCTTTGGAGTATTCTCCAGTTTATTAATGTTAATATATATTCCATTAGTTTCTATTTTTTGTCTTTGTTTTTGTTTTTTTAGTTTTATCCTTGGCTTTTTCAACTATAGCAGTTGTTCTAATATTACCTGTACCTGCAGTCCTTGTCCTGGGAAATTTTCAAAGCTTCTTAAATGTAGTATAAGCCCTTTCTTATTAATAATTTCCAAAATTATCCCTTAAGTCTATTAAAGGTTACTGAGAATTAGAATTTCTTCAGATTGTCTCTGTACTTGTCTGTTGCCAAATTGTCTCTCACTTGTCTAGCAGTCCAGCTTGTAAAATATTTGACCCAGCCAAGTTAAATCTTTAGGAGGTTTTTATGTTGTAGTGATCACCAAAACTAGATAATTCCTTTTCTATATTAATCCCCACTTTGGTGGGTGATTCTTTTCACTGAGTTTGGTAGATTATTTAAACATTGGCAGGTAGCTAATCAAGTCCCCAGTTATTGTCAGTGTAATTACCCTGACCCCACTTTAGTCTGCTGGCTTGCCAGCAACACCTCTTGCCAGCAGTCCCAGTGGAATGGGTTCCCTGCTGAGCTAATTGCATCTAAATTTGATGCTCCCATTACTCTGCCAAGTTCATCTCTAGCTGTAAATTGCTTTGTGACAGGCTTTGACAAGACAAAAGTATAAACTCTATTCCCAGCTCATGGATTATGTTAAAAATTAGTACAAAAAGACCATTTGAATCTGTTCCGAAGTGAGTCACCGGGACATGTGATGGAGCCTGCCTTTCCTGGAGGTGGCTGAACACCTGCTTGCCTTGAGTCTTGGTGACTTGGGAAGACAAACGCCATCACTCCAAACATCCCTGGCTCCCCCTTCTTCATTTAGATTTGTATGCTGACTGCCATATTGTAGGGAATGTCCTTCTGGTCAGTTGGGGTCAGCTGTCCTGGCTTTGTCTCCTCCCAGCTGCTTGTGCACCCCGACGTCTCACTGATGGGGTGCTGTGAGAAGCAGAAAATGCCCTTGGCTCTGTGTAAGGGCTGCCCAGAAATAGCTAAAACATCCCTGTGTTACCAACACCATTTCCAACACAAATCCAAAGCATAGCTCCGTACCAGCTACTATGAAGAAAATTAACTCTACCCCAACCAAAACCAGTACAAACAGAAAGAAGGATTGCCCAGCTCATAGCAAAAAGCACCTTTATCTTAGGTGCAGATTCTCCTTGTTGTGTGACACTTGGGCTTTCATTTGGAATCATAATCATTTGAATTATATGTAAAATGCAACTTGCTCTATACCTTTAAAAAAATAATTATCCCAGTTTGAGCCTTGTCCTGCTTTCTTGGTCATATATCTTTTAATTTACCTATAAAGTTATTAAAATAATATCACTTTGTGTAGGATAAAATTATATTCATGTATGTTTCATTACTCCACGTGATTCAACCATACCAGTACAATCATGCATTCATATTGCATTTGCGTGTTCTGTCTGAGCAGTTGATCCTCTGAACTCCTCACTGTTTTTAGATGAGGCTCTGACACTGAAACCAGGCTTCTAACAAGCTATGTTATAGCTAAAGTCTAAAATGTTTTGCAGTAAAGATAACAACCTCAATTTAAAAAAAATTGCTTAGATTTTTTTTTTTTTGTTTGAGAATGATTTTATTTTTGGCATCATCAAGGCCAAAAGTTTAAAAAAGTATTTGCAGCAAACTAGTGACTAACAAGTACTAAAAAAATAATTTAAGGTACCAGTCAGTACCTCTGCAGAGTGCTGGTGTTTCTGGCTCTGGGCAAAAGAGAGAATGTCAGATCAATGAGCTAACTTATTTGATTTACATTCTCATCCCAGAATAAGCTGCTTGAGTGCGTTATACTATATGAAAGTCTATCTGAATGCCTTAGTGGTACTATATGTCTCCTTCATAAGTCCACTAATACTTTAGTATGTTCACTGCTGGAAAATTCCCTGAACCCTTGAGGTTATTCCTCATAGGAGAGAGTAAACTTAAGAGTAGGCATTTTTTTTAGTGTTTCAAAATGTTGTTTTAGAATGACAAAAAGTGTGTCACTGAAACATCTTTGTATTTCTCAGCAAGGTGACCCAAATAACACAATCCCCCCACTGCTCTTGTAATAAGCTGCTGAATCTTGAAGATTTCTTAAAGCTGCTTGTCAGGTTGTGCAGTTCTGCAGCTAAGCATGTTTTGAAATGGATGCGACAAATATTATAGAGTCCTCTTTGGGATTCGGTGATTTCAGATGAGCCGCTCCCCCGGGCATAGTGCTGCTTGAACACAGAAATGAGCAGTGTGTGTGCACTGAAAATGGTAATGTTTGTATTGTAATGAAGCCATGGATTTTCCTGAAAAGTACTCTTTACAAACTCAGTAGCGTTTTGCTGATGGCTTGCAAGGGGCAGGAGGAAACCCTTGTGTTAAGCTTGGCCAGTTAACATCCTTTCCTTTATTTGTGTAGGGGTTTTTAGCCCTTCTTTTCTGAACACTAGGCAGGGACACAAGTGTTTTCAGCAGAATGAGACTCAGACGTGAGAGGGGACCATGCTGCCACATGATGGCAGCAAAACCCTGCTCAGGACTAAGAATTTATGGAGTCCTTCAGGTGTTGGGACTGGCTTCTGTTCCATCCCCTGCCCTTCCAGGAGAGCTAAAAGGAATGTTTCTAAGTATTCCGGAGATAACACAACCATGGATGCTATTAATGCATTAATTCCAATAAGGCTGCATCTTCTCAAAATGCATCCTCTAGTTTATTAGATAACACATACTGTTTGTTTTTAAAGTTTTTAGTACATTTATCTTTTGCTTTGAAATGTAATAGGCTTGCAAATGATCAATTTACATGCTTATTAGCAAAATAAAAGTATCTGACTACTGGGATGTAAGAGTGTATTGAATTGACCCCATTCTTAACATTTGAGTAAGAAGACATTCATCACTTCCTGCCTTCATATTAACCACAGTGCCTTTGGATATGTGCTTTACAAGGCCTTTCTGTCCATCTGCAGTAGCTGACTTAATATGAGCACTGCTTATTTTGTAGTCTATTGCAACACTTCAACAGTGATCTTTTGTCTTTCCTGCCTGTTATGTCAGTATATCACTACATGCAGCTTTCACATTCTGTAAACTCAGATATTCTGCCTTATTGTCATTAGGGGTATTATTTTTGCTAGTTAAAACAAATGCTAAAAATTGTCCCCAAATCCTATAGTAAAATGTGTATAAGTACACATTTGTAAAACTAGCAAAATATGAACAGGATTTAAGAAAGATTTTGTCTTTAGCTTGAGCTCCTATCAGATGTAAGCGCTGACAAAAGTTAAGATGCACATTGTGAATTAATTTTACTCTTTAGGAAACTGCTAATGGTCTTACCAAAAAAGTGAAGAGTGCTTCCTCTGAGTTGTTTTCTATGTTTCCTGTGATTGGATTTGTCGCATAATTATCCACTCCTAATGCAGCTATCACTGGCATATTTCAATCTTCTTATGTGCTCTCAGTTGCTTTTTAGTGTAAGTCTTGTTATTTGGTTATTTGGGAACTGTAAGTCATCATTTTCCTAAGAGCAGCAGCATCCACAACTAGTGGCTTTAGTCTCAGTCTTGAACTGTGCAATACTCTGGTCAGATTGGTGCTGGCAGCTTTCTAGTGGAGACCTAATGAGCAACATCAGTTCAGACAGCTACATTTGAGCCACAAACTGACTGTTTTGAAAGAGCACAAAGGTATGGGTGTTTTGAGTTCCTGCTGTGTTGTCAGTGCTAGCTGGGTCTAGTACAACCACATTGCTCAGGTGTCAGTGCAGCAAGGGCTTTTGGATGCACCTCAGACCAGTACCGCAGAAGCGATTACTTGCTGGATGTGGAGGAGGAGACATTTCTGACTCTGAGCTGCCCTCTGGCTCTTCACAGCCATAGTTGCTTGCCATCACCTAAGGGCAGTATTTTAGGGAGCATTACAGATAGCTTTCAGCTATATTATTTATTATTGCTATTGATATTTATTACACACTGTAAGCTCTGTTGTGACCCAGACAGCTGTCTTAAGGCAGTCTACTGAGATCTTTCTGGTTTTAAACATGTGAGGACCAAGAGGAAGGTGCTTAGTTATTGTGACCATTGTAATGTTGGCTACGAGGTTCCCTGTCCTTTCTCCAGTACGCAGGTTAAAATGAAATTTAGCCAAAACTTGCAAAACAGCTTTATTAACAGGAAATTCTTTGTGGTGTGCCTGCATAATGAGCTTACTTTGAGAGGGGTTCAGACCCAAGGCTAGCTAGTCCTAACAAAGGGGATGACTTAGGCTGGGTTATATTTGAATGGCTCGGGCCAAGTTGTCGGTGTTGTAAGGCAACAGGCTAAACAGAGAGGGAGAAGGAAGATCTTTCCAGCGCTATCTGGTTATACTAAAACATTCTATGTGTTATATGATTGCTCCACTACCTTAGTTCTTACTAAGAACTAGTTCTTAGTGCTTACTGAGTGTTCTTACAAAATGGGGTTATGAGCCAGAAAAGAAATTCCTTGTTTTATACCCAGTTATCAGTAGAGGGTGCTGTGTAGCTTTTGAATTTGATCTGTGTGGGTTGTATGTTTATCAAAGATATTTTTAGTTAATAATTTATTATTCAAAATTTAGTTCAATTATACCTTTGCTTACATTAGCAGTGCAGTTTACTGTGATAGATCTTGATAATATTAATTTGATTCTGCAAATGAACAGATTTTCTATTTAGCAAGATTCTGTGTTATACTGCGATCAGCTCTGTTATAATGATTTTATGATTAGAGAGTGTTTGCTCCTATTTATATATGGTAATAAATTTATAGAATCTAGTTTATAGGCTTACAGAAACACAAACACCATCATCGCATTTCTTACTGGTGTTTGCTGTCAGTGTGATAGCAATGTCATCAGATGAGATATACAGTTTCTAAGTAGCTGTGCAAGCAATTCATCATTGGAGGTAGCAAGTGAATGTCAGAAGGAGGTTGTGTGGAAAATAAGGATAAGGAATACAAAAACAGCAAACAGGAGCTGAAGGAAATGGAAGATGAGGAGAGAACAAGAAGATACAGAGAGATGAGGCTGATGACTGCCAGATGACAGATTCTGATTTTGGAATTGTTGCTTTGCTAGCTCTGCCTTCCCATCTTTTCTGCCCTAATTGCCTTTTCAGGCTTACAAAGTTTCCGACTCTTTCCCAGTCAGTGTCCTGGCTGCTTGTGGTCTCCTGTGCCACTTGCTGATAGGTGGAGCTGTGAATTTTTTCTGTAAACACAAAACAGACTATGGGCGCTCTTGGCTTTTTGGTTAACTTTAAGTCTGCTGGGAGATGATTTGATCTCCTAAGTTTATTCTTGGAAGAAGTCTTATTAGTAAAAGATTTTTGATTTCTGAGAACAGAGAGACTCCCCCGGTACTCTGCTCCATCCGTCTGTCCTGCCATTTCCATTTTTGGTGAATGTGGGATAAAAGATGTGGTCTGATCTCAAAATACTTTTGGCTTTTGTAGAAAGACAGCTAAAGATGCAGAAATTCAGTGAAGATTGACTCTTTGTTCAGGAAGGCATGAGCAACCACTGTCCTATTCCTCTGCTCTTTTGTTGAATCACCTTTTGGGCAGGAATTCCCAGGCTAGTGTTCCTGCATAGCCTGGGCGACATTTGCCTTTTTCCTGCTGTGAACAGGGAGACTCAGGGTTGCACCCGCAATGACAAGGAATGGGACAGTTCATCCTGAGGAAACAAACAAAAAATCCCTTGCCTTCCTTCTGACTGGACAAGGTTGTTCTGTAGTCCGTATCTGTGGGAATCTTACTCCTGGGAGACATTCCTCAAGGCTTCCTCCGCTTTCTTCCTGCTTAAATCTTCTGGTTGTGATCCAAGGTCTTGGATGAGTGCCCATCTCTTCTGTACTGTTTTGTTAATAACTGCTGACAAAGGATATGATTCTTACAGAGAGCTGCCTTGTGGCTGGGACATCAAGTGGGTTGTTTTGGACTGTGTTCTCATTTGCTAGTACTGTCCAAAGGGAACATGACAGCTTTCCTGACTCTGTGGAGCGGATCATGCTGCTGTCTGCAGCAGGAGGAGTGTGGGGTGCAGAGGAAGCCATTAGGGTCAGGAGCATGGGGTGATCTCATTTCTACTCAGCTGGGAGTTCTGCTGGAGTGGCAGATGGTGGATATCAGGTCTGGAATTCAAGCCTGATAGCAATCAAGGCTTTGAAAACATAAACTACCTGGCTCAGAAACCAGAGGTGGGATGGCTCCTCTGGTGTCATCCCAAGGCTGATCGTGTTCCTGTTGGTCCAGGCAGAGCAAGCAAATCCTGGAAGGAGGGAGGAGAGAGTATGTGCATTTCAACCTGTTGGTGTGACACTTCAGCCTTTCTTTTAAGTAATCCAGACATTGAACCATTGAACATGTGTTTCAGAACAATGCTAACCACTGCAGCTGAAGTTAACCGCCAGTTATGTGCAGGACAGCCACAATTTTAATGCCTTAACAAAGGTTACATGGCAGCCTTTGGGAACCGGCAACCAAAGGCAAGGAAAGTCGAGTTAACTAAAATTAGTAAAATGCCTTCGGGACAAGTGTAGGGTATGCAAGAGGAGGGTTTTAATCTTTGCACTGCCATAGGCTTCCTGGCTGACTGTCGGCAGATTGCTCTAGTTTCTTCCTGCTTGTCTTTATGCAAAATAAGAACAACAGATATTGACTACCTTGCATGAGCACTTAGGTGCTTTCACCTCATGTAGATAGTAGTAAGAGCCCAAGGCAGGTATCCAGAGGCAGTGGGGCAATGAGCTTGGAGCAGAGCGCCTGATGTATAAATCTCAATTGGAAAAGAATTAGAACGAAGTATTCGAAATAGATCTCTTCCCCAAGTAACAATTATTTCATTTCAATAAAGTTCTTTCTGAAACCCAGTCAGTCATGTCATGGTAACACACCATTTCTGCAACCCAACAGGCTCTGCTGCTCTAAGTGGGGATTTTTGCAAGTGTTTAGGTGCTGTACCTACAACACAAAGCAGTAAATGTGAGGAAAAACAGTAAATGGTATCTTGCTCAGGGCCTTCCCAGGGTGAGTTTACACTCAGTATGGAGGCTATCTGAGCTAGCTTTATGTGAATTAGCTCATGTATTGTTATCTTGCTACGGCAGAAGGAAGTTCTTGTAGGCTGAATTCTCAGCAGGGTAAATCAGTACTCAGCGAATTCAGTGCAGGTGAAACCAGACTAGCTTGGTACCTAAGTGAGCTTGTTGGAAGCTATTCCAGGATCTTTGCAGTATCTGCTTTGCAGTTTTGCTCTGTAGATGTGCATCTCTAAACTTGAATTGTCAGTGGACAGAAAAAGGCACTTCTGAAGTGTGAGTCCTTGAGGGTGTTCATCTCAGGATGAGAAAAGCTGTGATACAGAAGTATCTGTTTCTCTGTGGTGGATGTAGTAAATCAAGTGTATCGGAATTTGGGTGTTAACTGCTTTGTGGGTCTGTGCTAGATTTCAGATATGAAGGTGGAAGGTTCCCACGTCCTGTGAGCCAACCAGTAGTGTAATTACAGGCTTTCTCCTGTAATGTTTCACAAATATTAGGATAATATTGCTGCTTAAAACAGTCTCTTTCCTTTCTGTCCTCTGTGCACAGTGAAATACAGTTCAGCTCCTCTAGTACTACCACTTCAGAGAGCCAAGAACCGTCTTCTGGGGATCAAGCAGCGAGTGCGCTTCAGCAGCAGCTCCTACTGATGGTGGCCAGAAGGACCCTTTCAGAAAACCCACGGGTACATTGTAATATCTGAGTTTCTAGCATCATGATGGACTGCTCAATAAACAAATGCTGCAGGCTTGTTCCTGAGACAGTTTTGTTGATTTTGCTATACTGCTTTTCCTGGTATTGCCCGTGTGGGAGAAGATGTGTTTTATGTTGATGGATGCAACTCGGCTGCTTTCTACTGACACTGACTAGTGTCCTAGGGGAGTATTTAAAGACTCCGTCACTGAAAAAGTTCATCTTCTATCTTCAATCATATTTCATTTGGAAGAGGACACAGCTGTTAGGATTTTAGACACACCACCAGATTTTAATAGTATGAAGTGTTTATTCCAGATTCATTGCTGTCATAAAACCTCATGTCTGGTTTCACTTTTCTGACTTGGGCAACCAGACCTCTGAATGTTTGCTGTGGAATGTTGAAGTCAGCTCCTCAATGCAGCTAGTAAAAGGAAAAGGCTCTCAGACTTCAGTTTACATGGTCTTATGTGGACACAAACTTTACAGTGTTTGGGGTCTGTGACTTAGGGCTATAATCTGTTTTTACAATTCTTTTTATAATACCTTTGACTTTCTCTCTGCCATGGCAAATGCTAGTTTGATATTTATGAATAACGTTAAAATGACAGTTAATTGCCTTTCATCTTAGATTTCACACAGAAACATGAAGCTAGAACAAACTTGTATAAAGGAACTATTTTAAATTAAAAATTAGTAAATTGTCCCAAATGGTGTCTTTCATATTTGGACAGTGTCTTCCATCCAAAGGCTCAGGTGTTTTCCAGATATGTATAGTCTTGTAAACTGCCTGTAAATTAGACAAAAATTATCATTTCTTCTTTCTCTTTTGGGAAGACTGCTCCTCAGGGTCACATAGCATGTTTGTAGCCAAGCCAGGCAGTAATTTCAGAAGTTCCTGGTTTCTGAGGTTTTTTTCTTAAACATGAAATTCTGAGCCTACATAAGTCAGGAAAAGTGTTGTCATTGATTTCAATGAAGCTAGGCCTTCAGGCTGTCTCTGACACCATATAAATTTATGAAGTGAATTTTTATAAGCCCTTTTTTGATAGGAGAAGCAGTTAGACTTGAGTGACTTGCTCAGGGCTAGTCAGAGAGTTTCTCTAATCCAGATCAAAAATCTGACTCCTGCCCAAGCACTACAAGCCTCACACAGAGGATTTCATCCAAAGGTTGCAGTTCCTCAGGAGCCAAAATGCTCACTTATGGACTCAGCTAAAGACGTGTTAGGGTGTTCTGGGGACTCAACAATCAGATCCTTGGGTGTTTTTAGTGAACTCTCTGCCACTGTTTTGATTTTTTTATCTAGTTATAGTGAGCAATCTACATTAGATGTGTGAAGTTAATGACTGCAGTGGACGGAGTTTTGCTTTACTTTCTGTTGGGTAATAGGACCCAAGAGAAACAAAACTGTGCCAGTATTAGCAACTGTAATATTTTAAAACATGTTTTTTTCTTTAAAAATGCCCCAACCCCATGTTTAAGTTACTTTTAAAAGCAGTAATAAAAATATTAAAATTTGGACTACATAAACTACTTTCAGATTTCAAAGTCAGCGTAGTGAAAGGACCGCAATTGGTCTCATGGCTTTTAAATCACTTGGAATTGTTAATAAAGGAAAGAATGCCAAATAGCCCAGCATCCCCCTGCATGTCTCAATGCTCAGAAACATGAGGGATTGTCCTGCACTGCTAGCATGCTGGCCCGGCATGGCTGTACACTTCTGGTCAGTTGGAGGCATGAGGTAAAATGCCTAAAGCTGAATTTCTTTCTCCAGAGTTTACACTAGCCTGTTTCACCTCATGTTTGCCAGCAGACTGAGGATATCAGCGAGTTGTTTCCGAGCTGATGCACAGGAATACATTGTCATGTGTAAACTATGTGTAAAATTCCTTTTCCTGGAAAGCAAAGCTTAGAAATTATTCCAATATTCTGAGAAGAAATTTAACAGTTCCTTTGTGCAGGTGGAGAGGTTGTTTAAAAAACTGTGTTTTGCTAACAGTAATAATTAGATGATCAATTACTTCACACAGAAATCCCCTTCCCTGACTAGGAAAGTTAATCTAACATAAATAACTCTAATGTAGACATTGCTTAGAGTTCCGTAATAAGTATATTTGATGATTAATTATCTCTAAGGTGGGGTGGGGAAAAGACTGCCTAGGAGGAGCTTGAAAACCACTGGACTTCACAGTGATTTGAAATCTCAAATTCATCTTCTTGAAAGAAAAATAAATAATTTCCCCCCCTCTGTAACATAAGTAATGGTATACCTTGGAAAGAAATCACTGCTTTGCAGAGGTTTTTTTCTTCTGTTGTTTAGCTTTGCAGGCTTGGCTGAAGGTCTGTAGATAGTTGGAGGAGGGTTGTAGAGAAGAGCTGGAAAAGGCCTCAGAATCTGGGAAAAGCAATATTCAAAAGGATGGATTTATGATTCTGATGGGAAGATTAGAGACTCTTAAATTAGTGCTGTTTATGCTATTTGTGCTTGTTTGCAATTTTTTTCCTCCCCTTGCTGCTCTTGAGGAGGCACATGTGATGTGGTATTCACAGTATCTCAGGAAAGATAAACAAAGCTGTGTTCTGGACGAAAAGTTGATAAGTAACACCTCTAGCCCTTAAGGCCTACTTTTTTTTATTTTTAATTTAAAAACAAGGATTTGTCCTGTCATGTTTTTGTGTTGTGCTGTAACTAGCCTGATACATGGGAGAATCTTCAAAAAGATACTGTAGACAAGACAATCTGAACTAAAAAATAATTACTTTTTAAATTAGTATTTAGCATTAATTTTTAAAGCAGATTGTCACTGTTGAGCTCCATAATTAATATAGCTTCTGTCCATCTGCAATAATTAAGCTGGTGTGATATTTTTATTTCTATTTTAAATGAAGAAAATAAATTTGCTAGTATGCTGCCACTACTCCTTTTAGCAAAAAAAGAAAAAAAAACCTGATACTTCCTGTAAATTTGGCCTTTTCAACACCTGTTTTACTGGCAGCTGTATGTGAGTGTGAGAGAATTTTGTGTATTTGTGGTTTGTTTTTATAGCAGCCCAGCCAAGACCCTGAGGATTCTTCATGTTCTTCAGCACAACGGAAGCTGAACAGGCAGTTTTACAGATTTGTTATATTCCCTGGAAAGTGGATTAAAGTCTGGTATGATCGTCTTGCCTTGCTGGCATTGTTGGACAGGTAAGCTTTTTTTTTTAAAGCTGCTCTGTGTGGTGTTACAGTGGGTGGCTCCACTTGTCCATAAAGCAATGCTGACCACTAGAGAAAAAAACCTGAAAATTGTATTAGTGTCTTACATTCAGACTGAGTAGATAGATGTGTTTTTGCTTTAAGTTGAAGTTCAGGGTTAGTTTCAGTGGTTCTTGCTACCCTTTGTCTTCAAGTAGAGGCTCTGATTCATGTGAGTACCAGGCTTGTAGACTAGTCTGTAATTTGACTCACAGTTGTTACAGATCCAATGATTTCTGATGAGAAAATCAGAAGTAGAAGGGTCTCAGGTACTCCGATCTTTAAAAAAAGAAAATAATTTATAGAATGGTATTCAGGTGGAGATTCTTCAGCCGCTGCCTCTGTTTCAGTTCAAGTTTATTTATCTCTACTTCTGGTGATGGTGCTGTGCCATGTTCCTTAATATGGGTTCCACAGCAGAAATTTCAGAGGGCAGTTTTTTCCTGCTGCAGAAATGAGGCTACATGTCAGGGAGCTTTAAGTCCAGAGCAGATATTTTCTTGTCTGTGGTGTCTTATCTCTGTGTTTCAATTGCATGGAAATCTTTTCTGCTGATAAGCTCTTTTGTTACAGCCTGAATATTAACATTGTTTTTTTATCTCAGCTTCCACATTCTAACAGAACAGATAAAACAAATAAAACATCAGATGACAAATATGGTCTTTGATCTAATTCCTTGCTGTCAGATGTATATTTTTCATTAATGGAATGCTTTATTTCCTCATTTAAAAGTGTTTGGGTATTAGATTTTATTTGTAGTTGTTCATGCGTTGGGTTTTTTTATTTTGTTTGTTTGTGCTTTTTAAAGTACATTTTTTAAAATTCAAATCATCTCCATTGTGGAATTCTAACTGAGAGGTGAGACAGGAAGGGATATTAGACTTCAGTGCATATGATTTTTTTTCCGATACATTTTAGCTGTCATTTTGGATAAGGTTTTTGGCATGGGGATGAAATACTGTTGAACACAGAAACGCGGTTATGGGATCCAATAAATTCTGATAGCTGCAGCACTGACAGTTCGTACCAACTACAAATGCACCTGCCTTGTTCTAATGAATCTATAAATATTTGTACTTCTCCAACACTTTTATTCACATAGGACAGAAGATATAAAGGAGAATGTATTTGCTGTCCTTCTAGTAGTTCTTGTTTCACTTCTTGGATTCCTGACTCTGAACCAAGGCTTCTGTAAAGACATTTGGGTTCTGTTGTTCTGTCTCGTAATGGCCAGCTGCCAGTATTCTCTCCTCAAGGTAGGACTCAAGATCATAGCCAAGTGCTGAATTCTCTTCTAACTTCTACGAAGACAAAATCTTTTAAGCAAGCATCTTTTTTCTGTTTTGTTTTTAGAGTGTTCAGCCTGATCCTGCTTCGCCAATACATGTAAGTCTCAGTACAACAAGTCTTTCTCCTTTATTATCACTTGTATACTGTGAAACAGCTGGCTGTTCAGTGCAACACAGATATTAGTCGTTTGCTGTTCTAGCTGATTTATGAAAAAGATCTCTCTGATTTCAAGACTTTGTACTAGGTTTAATTATTTTTATGCTATTTGAATTTATCACTGCTATTAGAAAAATGCTTTTTCTTTAAGTTAATATGTGCAGTAAAAAATTCATCTGGACTATTCTTAGTGATGTTCAATCCCATGACATCACACAAACTTTTTCTTTGCTTTCCTCTAGAAACAGACCGAAAAGAGCGGAAGTTCCAGATGAGCAACTGAGTCGTTACTCAGTTGGGATTTTTTTTTTTTCTTTTTTGAGATTGGGGAGTGATCTTTTAATTTTTTTAACCTGCTCTTGAAGATTTATTTATTAAAAGTATTATTAGCTCATCAAATGGCACAGGTATTTTCCTTCCATTACAAAATGGCCACAGTTTCTGTGCTTGCATCCTGATAATGGCCAAATCTTCGGGTGAATGCAGGATGTAAGGATCCTTGCTGATTGCTATTTTTATTAATTAATTAATTAATTGATTTCAATATCCAAGAAATTAAACTCTGATGATGCCAACCACCTTGCAAAGAACCAGTTCTTCACACAAGTCTGTCCTTGTTACAGGACTGTTCTAGGGGCATCATCCTTCAACTGCAGCCTTACCACTCCACCTGTCATGGTGTCTCAGCATTTTTGATTTGTGGATTTTGGAAGACATTTCAGTGGTCATAATGCCTCTTCCTTTCTTTTACACTTGATGCTAGTTGCTTATGTTTCTTGTTTAGCTCTTTGAGTATTTTTGAGGATATCCTCTCTTCCCTCAGGTTTCAAAAATGACATGTTGAAAACTTCAGGTCTGCTGGATCAGTTCCCTTTGGCAGGGAGCAATTATTTTTGTCAGTTCAGAGGCTAGAAATACAGGCTGAACTTGAAATTGATGTTATTTATGTATGTATGCTACACACTTCACTAGATGGATTTCAGAAGATTCTCAGTTTCTTTTCCATGTGCCACTTATTAAGGGGTGAAGTTATGGTGGTTTCAGTTATAATGCATTCACAGGAAATACCTGTCTGCACAAAAAGTAGAGAAAGGTAATAAACAGCAACTTATACATTGTAGGGTAATATTTTCAATTAAAGGAAGTAACTAAAGGAATATTCCAAAACGTTAAAGGAATATTCCAACCTCAGTGAAAAGTTGGGGGGGTCTTGTGACTAAAATAATATAATTTGTCAGCTCAACTGGCATCTGTCTAGATATAATAATGTGAACTGTAATCAAATAGTTTGCACTTAATCAGACATTAGTAATGTGTATGTTTGTTTAAAGTGGGTGGCAAGCAGTTTCATCAAAACTTCATTTTAAACCTACCCAGCCCCTATTTTTTTATAGTATTAAGCACAAGGTAGTGTTTAAACAGAACATTTTTCTTCCACAGAATCCAGGTCCTAATTTCAGATTCTCACAGTACTATTACAAATGTTATTCACTGTACTGTATTATGTAAGTCATGCAGCAATAGAATAAAGTAACAATAAGTGTATTCCCATCTTCCTTTTCTTTCCTAAAACTTCATTAGGGATACTCTCTTGCAAACTTTTTGGTGCACTATACAAACTCCAATAGAAGTAAAATTTACAAAGCTTTTCCACTACGGGTTTTAAGGGTGGAGATGCTACCATGCTAAAACAGAAGATTAGCAATTTCTACATTAATAGCTTTTTAACACAATAGGTATTTGTAGCTACTAAGCACCTCAGAAATAGGACAACGAGAAGGCGAGAAGAGATACTCCATGTACTGTTTCATAATTCATGTGATTGAATTAAAATTAAAGAGAATAACGTCTCTTGATGTTAATATACGGATGCAGAACAGCAGAGGGATTAAATAATATTCTGTATCACGCCCATGAATGAAAATGCAGATGAGATTTTTTTGAGTGTGAAACAAACCACCATGAGCCTCAGATCTGCACAGTAAATTAAGTTCTGTTCGTGGATCCATGAGTAGCCGCTAATGCCTTATGTTATCCATGGCTGCTGAGGAGGTTCCGAACTTCTTCTTTATCTCATGTGCAGAGTTACTGTTCGATGCGACTTTGTGACTTTGTCATCTCTGGCCTGTAGCATTTTGAAAGAGTGCTTTAAAATAGCATCCAGTGAGTGCAGAAAACACAGTGCCTAGAGATGCTGTAAGCTTTTGTTCCAAACTCCTCCTGAGTACCAATGTATTCACTTGCTGCTCTTGAGGAAGAGCTGGCATTTACTGTTGCTGCAGGTTTAGTACTGGTGCCTGCTATAAGATGAGAGTCTAATTTTCCTGTCAGCTGGAGCTTTAGCCTTTCCACTTCTGGTCCACTGAGAGCTGGTGGCCTTTAGCTGCTGTTTACACAGAGGTATGTGGTTCTGGGATGGTGAAATTTGGGAACAGCCTCCTCACTGGAGTGGTGGAGAGAAGAAAATCAAGTCCATTCCAAAGTGTGTTATATTTTGCTGTAAGTGACCTGATACAAGCAAGTTGCTGGTGACTGCAGGGTATTAAAATTCAGAGATCTAAGAGATCCTCGTCATGTGCATTTCAAGGTTTTAGAAAAATCTTAGGCAAGGTTTTACATTTAGTAAATGACTATATAGAAGGATCAGGAGAGCTTGTCTTTAAGTACCTCATAAGACACCTGTATAGCTCGGGATCTAGCTTGGGCTTACAAAGGCATTTGAGCTTGAAGGATTGCAGTCGTGCTTTTAACAAGATTTAGAGAATCTCTTGCATAAATTCATTGTCTAAGTCCCATTACGTGCCAAAGCAGATAGCTAACTCAGTTGTGTAGCTACCATAGGCAGTTTCATAAATCCCATAAGGCACTTAAAAAGTATTTTTAACTTGTCCCTGTAAGCTTTTCTGTAGAATTGAGCACATGCACATTTCTTTATATAAAAAAGCCTTCTGTCTCTTTCCTCTTATATGTGTGCACTGACAAACAAAAAAAGCCAATTAGATATTTCTAAAATTTTCCCATCAAAATGCTTTGCAGTCAAAACTACTGTTTCAGTAAATGGAAGTATTTGTGAAAATATTCTTTTGTTGTAAGTCTTAATATTTTTATAGAAATATGAGATGCATCACTGCTGTGTTGGTAAGTTGTGAATATGTTTCTGAAACATATTAATGAAAAACATGGACATGCAAAAAACAGTGACTTTTTTTAGCAGACTTTGGGAAAGGAGGAGTTTTCACTGACATTTTTATCAGTGAAGAAAAAGAAGATTTTTTAACAAATGAGTTGTAAAATATAAAAGGAATTCTGCTTCATTATTTAAATTCTTCTAAACGAGAATGTAGAGTGGAGTAATTTCACTAAGATTAAATCAGTTTTGCATGTCAAAATTTAGTGAGCTTGCCTAGTGAAACAAAATGAGCCCTTAATATCTAAAATACCTCGTTAAACAAGTTGTGCTTCCACATGCCCATTTTGGTGAAGGGCTGCATAACTTGGTCTATCACTGGCAGGTATAGGAGGGCTTTGCTCCTAGTTTTCTGTTTGTTTGTTTCTAAAGCCTTAAAAAATGAAATGTAGTATCTGTCACCTGTCTGTGACTTTTGGGAAGTGATCCTCTCTTTCCCAGAAGGTGTCCACTGTTGGCCTCAAACCAGTCCTGTCCCAAATGATGCCCCCTACATGAAGCATGTAAATGACAGTGAAATACCACACTAATACATGCAGCAGTTCCTCTTTCTTGTGTTGTGTTGCATGTTCCCCAGATGTGGGGACTGGAGTATTTGCTGTGCTCTAGGAAGCTCATTCAGCTTGATCTCATCCCAAGCAGTGCAAGAGCTGTGCAGACCCTGTCCTCCTTCTGAATGCATTGCTGCTGCATTGCTGTGCTTCTGTTGATATGATTCTAGAAAGGTTCCCTTTTCAGTATTCTGTCTCATTACCCGCCACTACCACCTTAAAAACAGGGACTGTAGTATTTATTCGTATTTTGCAGCTTTCAGAAAACCTCTGGAATCTGCTTCCTCAATCATAAGTGGCATTACTGTAGTTAGCGTGGTAAGAGTGATTGAATTAGTCTATTCTATTCTAACTAAGATGGCAGTGACCTACAATGATCATCCAGTGCCACTGCCTGACCACTTCAGGGATGACCAAAAGTCAAAGCAAGTTGTTAAGAGCTTTGTCCAAATGCCTCTTCTAAACTCTGACAGGCCTGGAGCATCAACTACCTCTCTAGGAAGCCAGTTCCTGTATTTCACCTCCTTTTCTAAAGAAATGCCCCCACCTGATGCAGCTTAGAGCCATTCCCACTGTCACTGGATGGGGCAGGAGATCAGCACCACCTTCTCCACTTCCCCTCCTCAGGAACCTGTAGGGAGCAGTGAGGTCACCCTCAGCCTTGTCCTCGCCAAACTACATAGGCCTGAAGTCCTTAACTGCTTCTTATAGGACATTCCTTCCAACCATTTCAATGGCTTTCTTGCCCTCCTCTGGATGCCTTCAGGAACCTCCACATCCTTTTTAAACTGTGAGGCCCAGAACTGCACACAGGACTCAAGGTGGGGCTGCACCAGTGCCTAGTACAGCAGGATAATCACCTCTTGACCAGCTGGTATTGCTGTGTTTGATGTACCCCAGATGCAGTTTTCCCTCTTGGCTGTTGGCACTCACAGCAGACTCACATTGAACCTGCTGGTCCCTTTCTGCAGGGCTGCTTACCAGCCACTCATCTCACAATTTATACTTGTGACCAGCATTACTGCATCCTAGGAGCAGGATCCAGCATTGCATCTCGTTAATCACTGCCCAACGTTCCAGTCTATCTAGTTCCCTCTGCAAAGCTGCCTGACCCTCAACAGAGTCAACAGCACCTCCCAGTTTGGTGTCTTTGGCAAACTTGCTAATGGTGCATTCAGTTCCTACGTGCAGATCATTGATAAATCTATTGAGCAGACCTGGCTCTAGAAATGAGCCCTGAGGAACTTCATTGCTGATGGGTCATCAGCCAGATGTGGCCCCTTTCGCTGCAGCCCTTTGAGCTCTGCCCACCCTTCAGCCAATTCTTCACCCAGCACACCATAAACTACTTTAGAAGTAAGAGTTAAATATGCACTGTAAACCTAATTGAGTATGTCAGGGTTCTGCGTGGAACTGCAAGGTGTGTGGTGTTAAACCTCTGGGCTTGTAGTCATCAACTCTGTCTTACCCAGCTGCCTTCAGATAATCACCATGCAAAGATAAAACTGGCTTCCATAATTCAAGAGGTAAGACAAGAATGTAACATCACAGTAAAACAGACTGTGGTCTGGAGTGCACATCAGGATATAAAACATTAAGCAATTGTTTAGGTGCATATTTATTGGTTTCTTTTCCTAAGGTACAGCTCATACTTTAAATAAATGAACTGAAGTTTAAAAAAGGCCAGAAATTAATAGTTTAAATTATTTTTCTTTTCTAAAGTCATGTTTTTATCTTTATAATTCTCCATGGATTATTTTGTGGCATGTGTCCTATTAAAAAAAAAAAGGCAGTAGTAAAATTGAAATTGATTAAACAGCAAGGATTTGTGTCCCTGACTTGATTCATCTTCCATGGATGTGAGGCACGATGTAAGCCCACCAGTTCCCTGTAATCTGCCACCTTGTTAACTGATTGATCCCAAAAGAGAGTACAGATCAGTTAATAGCAATCTAACATATGAGCTTGGCTGGCAGCCAAACAAACACAGCCGCAGTTTCAAGTCAGTAAGTAGACTCAAAAAAGACATGGTCTTTTATTATACTCACTTAAATTACATTTTTCAAGTAAGAACAGTTGCATGGCAGCTTTATGCAGGGCAAATTTGGATTCTTGTCACTTTGCTCCTGGCTTTTCATACTCAAGGAATATTTTGACTCATCAGTGCTTAAAATGTTGTACTTACCCTTAAGCTTGCTACCAGGAGAACTGTTAAGATTCTTCATAAGTGTCTGTTAGTTTTCCTGGCCTGCAGCCCCACGACAGTGTTTTGCAGGATTAGTGGGAATCAATTGTGTGAGAGATGTGTTTGAAAGACATCAGGTGAGACTCCTTCCACATCCTAATTCCTTCGGATCATCATTTCAAAGTGCTTCATGAGAAGCAGACCAGAAACTGCTGACAAGTGTCACCCCTTTAAGAAGGCATGCTGATTTTCTGTCAAGTGGTTCAAAGAAACAAAAAAATTAAATTGGTGAAAAAAATCCATCCCCATGCCTCACACTGTACCGGGAATGTGCTCTATTATTTTTTTCTTCCCAGGATTCAGTTAAAAGTTAAATTAATTTCATATTTCATAAAGTAAAAAAAAAAAAGTCAAGCCACCTGAAGCAGAGGTTCATTAAAATAAAATTATTATAGAGAAAAATATTTTCTTCTTCTGTTGAAAAGAAATATTCAGACAGATTGAGGGTTTTTTCTACACAGAAAATGATGATTCCTGGAATTAATAAGTTTTGAAAGGTCCAGAAGGTTAGGTTTTCAAAAGCGTAAGTGATTGCTGGAGTCAGTCTTAAACTCTCATTGTGTCTTTTGAAAGTCTTCTCTGGAGAAGATAAAATACCTTGTAGCATTTTTATTACTAATTATTATGTATAAGTCATTAAAATATTTTGTCTCACCCCTGTGTCTCTCTCTAGGTTAATGCAGTGCATGCAGTAGGAGAATGAATGCAAGATTATAACTTTTTGGTTTTTCGTTCCAGGGACACAATAAAATCATAATCTACAGCAGACCTGTATATTTTTGTATATTGTGTGGCCTTATTTTGCTGCTAGATGCTGGATCTAAAGACACAAATCCACCTGTTTATACAATGTATGGCCTGAAGCTCTTTTCACCTAGATCTCTCCAGTCAGCCAGAGACCATGTAATAGGTAAGTAAATATTTTTCCTAGGACTGCAAAAAGGAATTAAGCGCTAGTCTGTGTTTTCCCATGCTGGCAATCAAATGCATGTTATGGAGGTACAACTCGAAGTCAAATTGATAGAAACATTTGGAATGACTTAAAACAGGGGTGGGGGGCAGCTGGCAACCTTCCCTCATGTAAAAGGAGTACTTAATGAAATGAGGCTGATAGAAATGTCTCCATAGAAAACTAAAAGTCACTGATGTTATTAGCAAAAGACATCATCTGTGAAATGCAGTTAATCGTTGTAAGGGCTTGTCTGCGTGGAGCAGTTACTGAGGAATAACTCGAGTTTTAAATTTAATGCCTGGAAGCTAATCCATGCCAGTTCCTCAGATGGACATTCTTCTGATCATGAAGGAAGTGCTTTTTCTTGGTTTAATCAAACTGTCCATGTGACCAGTTAGTGTGGAGCAGCCACTCTGCAGTAGCTCTTTCAACCTGTTTCCTTCTAGGATCATATTCTGAGGTTGCTGAAGACATTCAGATACTGCCCCAAGACAGGTCTGATGATCCCCTGGCACTAATTTGGAGTGGCCACAGTTGCCATTATCTTATTCTGTCAGGACACTTCTTCCTGTTGCACACCACACAGTCTGTAACTGTGATGTTAGACGAGCTGAGCCACAGATACAAGTACTGAACTGGTCTCCTGTTGATAGTGCAACACTGTTAAGGTACAAAATAGGAAATGTGAGGTTTACTGAAAAAGTTGTGAAAATTTCCCAAAAAGCTGTATTGTAGCGTACCAAAGACAATGTCATGGTTTGACCCTGGGTTGATGGACAGTTGTATATGTATATGACAGTTGGCTCAAACCACCACAAACGGCCTGTTGGTTTGTGAATTTAGAACCAGGAAAACTTATTTTAGTAGAAGAAAAAACCTTTTGTGATACAGTGTATGACCTTTGAGGTCATGGTCACCTGTGCCTGTTGTACTTGCTTTTTGCCATACTCAGGTCAGACTTACTGCCTGAAAGGTATACTATTTTTAGGAAAGCCTCCTGGTCCTTAACATGGGTACTATGGCTCCCAATTCTTCTCACCAGAAACAGGAATATGAAGATCTGCATCTCACTTATTTTAATTAGTTTCTTTCGTTGCTTTCCTTTGGTCTCATTAAAGTTTCTCCTTACATCTTATTTTCTCTGTCTGTCAAAAGGTGAGCAGTAAAAATGCTGGTAAATAATTCAGCAAGAATCTTAGATGACACTTGGGATAGAGATAAATGAAAAACTATAGCAACCAGTATAAGAAAACCAAGTGTGGTTATAAATGTGTTAATTTTGGCTGGTCTCAAAAGAGATGGCAGAGCATGTTCTTGAAGCAGGAGGGGATGGGGGAGAGAGGAAATACAGGCTCATCTCCCCAGCTGGCCTGTGTTAAACGAGAAAGAGACAAGAAACCCTTTTCCTTTGCTTGTCCCCTGTTCTTATTTTGCCAAGGTGTGTTGGTTCGAGTGATGTTTGGTGCCATGCTTTGGCTATTCCTTGCTTTATCTATTCCTTGCTTTGTCTCTATGGGAGTCCTAACTTCTGGCTGCTGTGAATTCTTGCAGTTGTTCACAGTGCAGAGAGCTCTGTAAGCCATGGCAGTCTGGCATCCTGTGGCATCTTGCTTTGAGTGTAGATTCTCCTAGATAATGAAGGTATAGAAATATTTGGTTTGGGGTATAAAATAATAAAGGAAGTTGGTCCCTCTGAGTACCAATAAAGTCTTACTACTGTCTTGCAGTTTTGCCTATTTGCTAGGCATTTTTTATCTCTTTTTATCAGTCCGTCATCATATGGTAGGTGACTTTTTAGTTTATATTTTAATCATAATTTATTGTGGTATTCGGAGTTGATATGTTTGGAAATCAGGGGATTTTTGACTGTGTCTTGCAAATACCAAGGAAAGGAAAAGTCTTTTATTTCAGGTGTTTATTATAATAAAAAGCAAAAGCTATGGAAATCATAGAACGTACCAAAGAACTAGCGTGATGCTTCATATCATAATCTGATAAAAGTCTTAAAACAAGGTCATAAAAGAATATAATTGAAGATTTGTTAGATGTGTAACCTAATTACGTATGAAACATGGTTTTTAGCATGTTCATTTACTTTCAATCTACTTATGATCTGATCCTGTTTTATTTTAATTGGTGATGATTCTGCTATTGATTTATACTTATATTAGTTGGGAGTTCATGACTTTAATTCTGACTGTGGTTTTCATCTTGAATTCCTTATTTCAGTTAATATTTTTGCTAGATGAAGTGCATGTAAGGGCACAGAGAGAACCAACCCCAGTCACTGGGAGCTACAGGTGTGGTTAGTGACAAAAGTAATTATGCACTTTATATATGATAGTTCTTGTGATGAAACCATTTCAACAGGTAAATGAAATTATTTGGCAGACATCTCAGGAAACTTAAGAATCAGGAGGTGGCAAAATTTTGTGATAGTGAGTCCTCTGCCTGCTCCTTTTAACAATGACTGAGCTTCTGTCAAGGGAAGAAAGCCTATGAATGTTATGATCTCCTATGTTCAGGAGTGGGAGAACAAAAAGACTATTTCTCACTGAAATAATGCTTTTTATTTTCCTTGTGGAAAAAACATGTTTTACTACTCAGCTATATATACTTTTTAAAATAATCATTTTCTAAATGTCTAAAATGTTTGCGGTGATGTTGGCATTCTACATTTCTCAACGACACAAATTTTCAAAAGTCATAATTTGTGTTTCACTCTCACATTTACGTGATAGGTTCTTGTTTAGAGGAAAACTGCAGTGTTAAATGCAGCAGCTCGCACAACGATCTCTTAGTGGTCCAGCTTTTAAAGGTGTTGTGGGTCTGTATGAAAATGTGGGATGCTTAAAGAAATTCTCTCTGGAATTCATAATGCAATTTCAAAGGATTAATCAGTTACTTTTATTGTCTGCTTCCCACAAGGAGAACTACTGCTTCTGAGTTCAATCCTTTTGTAGGTGACAACTGTTTATTTTCCTCTCTGGTATGCTCCTTGGTCCAGGATGAGATAAACTAAGCTGCCTTAGCTAAAGAAGTTGCTAGGATTTTTCAAGGTATTAATAGAGAGTGGGTAAGGTGAGGACAGTTTTATAGTCAACTAACTTTTCCCTCTTTGTTTACATTTGCCTCTATATATCTTGGTGTACTGTCAAGTCTTTCATCTCATCCTTCCTTCCACTGCTCTTATTCCACTTTTTCTGAGGTTGCTACAGCAAAAGCAGTCATTTGGACTGTAAGTCAGTTGTCTAAGATGAGTTCTGGCAGTTCTGCAAGTCCTTTGCCCAAGGAACAATACCTTCTTAGAGTTTCAGCAGTGATTTTTTGGGATAGTTGATCCATGGTGAGTCCGCCTGGCCTGCTGAGCAGTTTTCTGTCGTGCCATTGGCTGTCTTCAAGAGTGGTCCTTGCTTGGCTTGGCATGACTTGGTGGAATATCTAAAAATGTGCAGAGTGAAAAAGGAGAAGGAATTTAATATTGACATTTGTATGTAAAAGACTGAGAAGAGAGCATTTCCTCATTTTCTTACATATGTATGATTTGTGCCAGTAGCCGGAAGTAGTGTTGAAGGTGCATTGTGAATCCAAGTATACTTAAGTGAGTGCTGTCTATGTTTAACACTTGAGCATGTTGTTTTCTCTCCTGTGTTGGACTTCCTCGGCAAGATTTACAGTGTTAGATAGCAGGAGCATGTAATACAATGAAGATAAAAGCTGTCAGATCAAACTTGGTGTATTGTTTCCTTTTAGCACAAGATGCCTTAGTAAGAGGAGCTGGCAGATGTGAAATTAGCGCTCAGCAAAGAACACAAATCCTGTTGTGTCTTTCTCAAAAATCTGACCGGGGAAAGGGGAATAAATTGTACTACTGATTTGTTTATTTGCTTTTTATGAGAATGAATAGGAGGAAATGGCAGTCTTCCTAGGATCTAAAGTAACAAACACATACTCGTTTACAAGGAAGAGTGGCTGACACACATCTCTCTCTGCCATGCAGAACATTGTGGTAGTAGTACAATGAAGCTGTAAGAATATGATTAAATATGTGTGTGTATCCTTGAAAGTTTTCGCTTGGGTCAAGTGTGTGCTTAGATGCTTTGCTAGACAGCCTTGCTTAGCATTTTCTATGGTGGAGTTAAGAGTGAGTGGATGGAAAGGAGGACTGGCTGGAACTGAACAGAACGTAAGTCTTAGCGGCATGATTACCTGAATTACGGCTCCTGCTTTTCCTGCCTATGAGGCAACCATTAAAATTAGCATTAAAATTAGCATTTCTATTCAGAAGGAGAGTATATAAAGCTGTCAGACTGGGTTTTATCCCTGAGTTTCTTCCCTGTTTTTAATGTTCTTTCACTGCTGCAAAGTTTATGTCCACTCTGCTGGAAGCTGGCACAATATTTTGGGGAAGCTTTGCTATAGGTTTGTCCCATATTTAGGGGCTGCTGTAAGTGTCTGCCCTTGATTGCTGGGAGAGGCAGGATATTGTGATAGCCAAGATATTTCAGATCTTAGCCATTTTTGGTTTTGTTGTTTATTTATATTGAATTGTTATAGCTGTGGTTGAACCATCTCAGATTCAAGGAAGAAGTTCCAAAGTCTGCAAAATAAAATTTTTCTACTTTAAAAGGAACAAATACAATTTTGAAATTATTTGAGAAGCAGTAAGGAGGCTACATTATGCTATTTTTTCTGACACGGTTTTTATCCAAAATCAATCTTCAAGTTAACCCTGAGATTTAGTTTCTTATGTGTAAAATAACATTATTTATTTTGAATACGTGAGGAGGAAAGTGTAATCATTGCTGCTAAGGTTAAGGTATGCTCACTTGAATAATCTTCAGAATTTATTGCAACAATTTCTTACTCTGGTGTGATGCATATTTCTCTATTTTCCATACACTGAATGTGTGGCTGTGTTCTAAAATACTTTTTTTTTTCCTTTAGTTTTTTTATATTGCTTTCCTGCAATTTCTCTTCTTGGACTTTTCCCTCAAATCAACACCTTCTGCATATACCTTTTGGAACAAATAGACATGTTGCTTTTTGGTGGTTCTGGTAAGTAGCCATCTGCAGGCTGAGCTATCCCTTTCTGGGTTTATAACTTCAGATTAGAATATATTGTTGTATGTTACATAGCACAGTGCATGTTAAAGCTCAAAGAGCTAATAGTATTCATCTAACAGTAGGTTGAATACTTAAAAGGCCCACTTGACAAGATTTCTTTTTGCTTTTGAGAAGTTGTATGTAAGTTTTCAAAACTATAGGCTGCAGAATATGGTTGGTATCAAAGAGCTCTTTCCTGGCATGTGTGATGTGAATTTTTACTATATTTATTAAAAAGGAAAACCTTTAACTTTCTTTTTCTGTTAACATCTAGAAGAGAAAGTTTGCATTCTTCCACAGAAAGGTATATTGACATGATATTTGATGTGTGATAATTTTTTTGATGTTAGTTCAGTCAGAGATTAAAGAAGGCCCTTGAGAAATGAAGCATCGAGGTTTTTTGTTGGTAGCGGGCTTTTTTGTTTTTCATTATAGCTTAAGTAACAGGGAAGATTGAAATGCATCTGCACTGTCATCTTGGTTTGGGTCAGAAACAAAGTTCCTCCTTCTTCCCACTTACCACGTGTCTCTATTTCAGCTGCTGCTGGGTTTGTGTCTGCGCTATACAGCATTTCCCGAAGCTTTGTTGTTCTGATTGTCCTATATGCCTTCTGCTTCAGTGCAGTGAAGGTAAGCCAGAAAAACAACACTGCAACAATTCAAAATTTCAAGCTGAAAATTCATGTAATACAGGAAGACCAGCATTGTTTGGTCCTACACTGTCCTTGCTTATCAAGATGAGCTTTGCAAGCCATGCTTCAGTTTCTGCATGTTAGTTACACTGAAACAGACCAAAACTGTAGCAGAAATTCTGAAGTAAATGTGTGTCTAATACCTGTGATTACTTGTCTCTTGTATGTATCAGTCTGAAATGATCCACTGAATTTTCTCTACAAACGTGAACAGCAGCCTTGACTTAAAAGCTGCAGTTTCTGTTGACCTGCATAGCCAGGCCAAATTTGCTCCTAATTCCTAGTAAGGTTTTTGCTGTTGCTTCATAACAATGTGTTTAAGAACTTAAATGTTGAGCAGACCAGTGGACCATCCAACTAAGTAATGTGTCTGCATCCACAAGGAAATGCAATTTAGGAATTTAATGCAAGCCAGATGACTGAGTTTGCTATTCTTTTCCCTAGTATCCCACAACTGTTACACTAGAGATGTTGGAGAGTGTGCTTACTTCATTTGGTGTCTGTGGACTTCTTGTCTATGAATATTTTAAGTCCCTTCCTGAATGTGCTGGTCATCTCTGACTCCACAGCTTTGTGCCAACAAATTCCCAGATTCTCTGTGCTCTATGCAAAGCAGTGCTGTCCTTCATTGGTTTTAAGCTGATCTGGTAATTTCACCAAGTCTTCCTGATGCCTAGTATTGTAGGATTTGTGGAAAACCTGGTCTGCATTCTTTTCATCTGCTGCCTTTACAGTGTTGTAGGCATCAGTATATCACCCTCAGCCATCTCTTTAAAATGAAGAGTCTCAGCCTTTCTGATGTAAAGCAGCTGCTTTCTCAGAAGTAGCTAAGTTAGTCACCCTGCTCTGTGCCTTCTCTTGCTCTGTTGTGACCATCAGATGTGAAGAGTCAGTTGAGTATGGTGCTCAGGATTCAGGTGTGCCACAGCTCTCCATGCTGGCATAGGACTGGTTCCCTTACTAGTGATGCCCAATTTTAGGCAATATTCAATCTAAAGTTTTTTTAAAGTTTGGGTTTTTTTTTTATTTTAATAAATAGTGCTTATGCCCTCTGGATGGGACATTTTAAAAATGGCAATGAAATTTTGTCTGCCTTCAAGTCGGCTGTAAAATTCCCAGTGACCACAGCAAGACCAGAATTCCGTGTTAGACTTGTAATGAAATTTATCCTGTAAGGGACAGCGTTTTGACAATGTTTCATTAAGGGCTGATGCTGTCAGTGTCCATGCAGGGGTGCACCAGGGTGTGCTGTGATTCGCAAGCTGCCCTTGACATCTTGTGGGCACACGTCAGAGGAAGCTTCGTGATGGCACACTTGCATAGCACACACAGAGATCCCAACATGAGGTTCTGCAGCTGCCAAGGATGTATCCTCTCAGCACCCAGGCTGGCGATTTACACAGATGAGAGGGGCGGTCAGATGTCTCTCCAAGGGAATTCTTTAAGGAACATTAGCATTTCTATAGTGGCTTTTAACAATTTTTCACTTTTAAATAGGAGCCTTAAATCAAATAAGGACAATTGTAATGCCTTAATGGTCACTTGCAGATGATCAGAGCTGGCGGGTGTGTTCTTAACCACTCCCAGTAATAAGGTAAAATGTGTTAAGCTACCATTTTATCTTGCCCCTGGGTGGCTCGAGTCCTTACAAAATAAATTACAGCAACTCAGCTTCTGTGTTAAGACACTTCAAATTAAATGTCTTTGAACATGCGGTGTTCTCTCAGAGAATCTCCTGTCTCCTGGCTCACCCAGTTTATCAGTTATTTTGGTTAGACCTGACCCAGATGTGGGATTGATGCTGCAAAGTTTTAACTGCTGCTGGTGCAGTTCCCTAAAGTAGCCAGTGCTCCTGCTACTGTTTCCTGGCTATATTATGATTGGAAACTGGCAGTGGAGATGGAGACGGAGGCTCTCTGGAAGGATGAACAGAGTGAGAAAATGGGTAGCTGGGATGAGAAACAAAGATAAAAATGAAAAGAGCTACATGGGAGGCAGGAGTTAAACTACTGTTAAACAGGCAAATACCTGAGGAAAGAATTTTTTTTTCTTCCTAAGGTTAGCGGAGGGTGATTCACTAGTTGAGACTAGGGAGGTTGTGTTACAGATACTTCAAAAAGTTTTTTGTAAACAGTAGGAAAAAAAAGGCACTTAAAATAGTCTACATACTCTTTTCTCAGCATAATACTTTAAATTACAGCATGCAGGTGGCTTTGTAGATAAGCAATCTCCTTGTGGATTAGGCTTCAAACTGCTTAGAAATATGCTTTTAATGCTACCCTGAAGTTGAGTGCTGTGAAAGATTTATAAGATATCTGTTGTAAATTACTAATATTAAGTTCAGCCTTTCTGTTCGTACAGAAGTTAATTTGAATTTTAATGGCACTGTTCTTGTAAAGACACTTTTGAGAAGGTTAATTTAAAGCATGTAAAGATGATTCCTCTTGCTTCAGCTCATAATCTCAGTCTACCGGGGTGCTTGAAATTTCATACAAATTTCTTCTAGAAGTTATGGAGTAAGCACTTGTGTTAACCCTCCTTCTTCTTCCGTCAGGTCCAGAGATTTTTATTTTGGACTGGTGTCTGTAATGTTGGAAGAGAATGATTCTTTGGTTGATGGAGGAAGAGTAGGAATTGACTTAATCTGATCCTGAATAGGACCCACTGTGAAAGGTGGTCTAACGCCCCTATAAGAAACTAGAATTGTTTTGGTATGTAGTGAGCAGCAATTTATGATCTTAATCAAGTGAAGATTTTAATTTTTGGTGTGCTAGAAATTGTAGAGTTTAACTCAAAACTGAGCAAGTGCTGTAGTCTGTTTCACTGAGGTGTTTGCACAACAGTGGTATCATGGTTTTCATTAAGCTAGAAGGAGCATCTCTTCCATACTTGCACTTTATAAGCTGATATTTATTTTTTATTCTTATTTTACTCTTTTCACTTTTAGTCAGTTTGCCAAAACCAACAGGGCAAAATTTTCAGTATTTATGGAGGTCAAAAAAAAAAAAAAAAATCACCATAATCAAAATTTTTCAGGGCAGGGAAACATGATAGACTCTATTTGGCAGAGGACTTCTGGGTTGCAGAGCATATTTTTTTTGGCTGAAATGTAGCATCTTCAAATGTCAACTCTATTTCTCGGCAGAATGTCTTATAGCTCAGCAGGTGTAACTACCAGAGTTCTATTTCCTGAAATAAATTGCAGAGGAGAATGGATCTCTTAAGTGATTTTGTGCTTTTTACTGGTGAACAACTGCTCACATCAAATGCCCAGGCTGAAGAACATTCCAGTGGTATCAGGCTTGATCCTCTCCTTCCTTAAGTGGTTTTTGTGTTCTAGTTATAATCTTGCAGGGTGAGATAGTCTAACCTGTTTTCTCTGTGTACATTATTTATTCTGAAAGGAAATAGATTACTCCTGAAAAAGAATTAATTTACCATATTATTTTCCATTTTTATTAAAATAAAACCGAATTTTAGTTTATAATAAATCTATGTTCTTAAGTGAGTTTTTCATGTTCTTTTTTAGAGCATAAATTATATATACATACATACGATAGTTTGATTTAGTTGTGCTCAGATTTTGAAATTAGTTTATAATAGCAAATTCACAGCATTTAATTGTTTGCTCTAGAACTTCAGTTTTAGAAAATTAGGAAGCAGGAATTGTTTTGGAGTGTGTCCACAGAATAGTGTAAGTACTCAAGGTAACTTTCAGCATGCACATATAAGCTCTGAGAACTGAGACTAATAGGCCTGTGCTGCAGTCCTGTGCCTTGTCCAGACTGATTCTGCTGTTGAATTATGTTGTACAAGACCAACTGAGAGTCTTTAGGAAAAAGCAGCTGTGGTATAGACGTATCATTTAACTTACATCTCAGCAAGTTTCACTTAACAGTTTAACTTGATAATTCTCATGGATTTTCATTCAGATAAATTGCCTGAGGAAAATTTTTATGCAGTATTCTCAGCTGAGAGTTCATCCCGTGACCTGCAGACATTTGGCATGTCCAACAAGTTCATCTGGCCCTGTCACTCTTTCTGAACGACCTTGCAGCACCTTTGCCATCACATGACCAGAAATATTTTTCTCTCATGGCTAAAATGCACATACTGCCTGAAAAAGGATGGACAGGTCTGTAGTCCTGCGTGAACAGTGAGGGTGCGGGTTGGGTCAGGTGTCAGGCTGCTGTCGTGTTCCATCACAGGGCTTGATCAGAAGCATATGACATGTTTTGGGGAGTGGCTGCACACTGCTCACCTGGCTGACCTGGGCTGTTTGTTTCGTGGCCAGATGTGCACTTGCACTCAACTAAAATAAGGGACAGTCTGTCACCAGGGCCAGGCACAAACTCTTAGCAAGATGATGATACCTGTGTGTGTGCGCTGTGTGACTTGCACACTTGGAGGAGAAAAAGGAATGTGTTGTTCAGAGGTGACTGGGAAGCAAAGGGGTCCCAGCTGCTGTGGCCAGGTGATGGCTCCCCTCCTCATAGTGCTCCTGAGCAGCTTTGCCCTTGCTTGATATTGGTGTGGAGGAGCTGTGGGTCTGCAGCTTGTCAGGACCTCATCTAGTGGTGCTACTGCTGGGATGATCAGTTTTCATTTTCTGTAAAGCTGTCACATAAAAAGAAACCCCAAATTGTTCACAGTAGGAAGTAGAGAGTATTGCATCTGAAATTACAGCAGATCATTTCTCCATAAAATCTGTGAGCACGAAATAGCTGGTGTCTGTGTGTTTGAGGCCTTGAGGATGGATGGGCAGGACACTACTCATCACTGCTGTCAGTGAAAGCAGCGCATTGTGAGTGGAACAGGTTTACAAGTCTCTGTCTGACCTGGCTGGTGAACAGAGTTGTTCCCTGTGGTGATTATGTGAAGTCACATGGATAGATTTCTCTTCTACTATTGTGCTATCCCAGTGATGCAAAGGTAGTTAGGTTACAGCTTTGAAGTGTTGTAGAGAATCTCTTCATAAATCTTATCCTATGGCATATTTGTATCATGAGTGATAGGACACCAGCTGCTTATCCATCCTTACATATAAAAGTACTGTAAACCCGATTTCAGGCAACTACGTAGGTAAATGTCTTAGATTCTGGAGTGCAAAGACCTGAGTTTCTCCTGCTTGCTGTAAAATTTCTTTATCTCCCAGACCTCTGTTTAATGATATCATCACTCCTTATTCCAGTTCTTTCCAGGTCCTCTATGAACTTTCATTTACTTTTGCTTAATACAAAGCTCTTATAAATCTTACAAATCCTAAGCATGGTTTTATCAGCTCTTTTGTTCATTCCTTGGCTTCTTACATACAATAGCAGCAATTTTTCAGCTCACTACTTTTTTTAAGCTGTTGGGTAACTGAGCTTGGTTTAACATTACCCGAGTTCACTTCATCCTGGCTTTATTTCTGATCTCATCTTCAGTCCTGTAATCTTGAACAGAAATTGGCAGCTCTAATAGCTACCTTAGCTTTGATACACGAAAGGGTTTTCTCTTTTTCCAGGAGGAGGTTTTTATTTTTCAAATACTACATCCATCAGATTGGAAACATGGGAATTTCTGTGCCATCTTTTTCACTTGACTAGAATTTCATGATGCACTGATTTTTGTCTCTTGCTCCATCTGTTTTGCAGTCTGTGCCCAAATATTTAAGAGATGTTTAAAAAAAAAGTCAGGTACGCCCTCCTACTTTTTCTACAAATATTTGGTCTGGAATTTAGCCATCCTGGTATCAGTCTTTAGCATTCCAGTGTTCCAGGGTTTTGCCGTGGGGCAGAAGAGCACACCCCTGAAGGTTTCTGGTATCAGTCAGTCCTTGTCTTCTGCCTTCCTTCTGTTCATATCAGTTGGTGTGGATTTGAAACGGATCCAGAACCAGTTAATTACTTGTCATCCAGATGATTTTTTTTTTTTTTAATATGAAACTTGTGGTTTATCTTGATCAGTCTGGGGAAAAAAAAATCAGATTTTTGGACTTGGGTCAGAAAAATTAAACTGATGTGAATGTATTCGTATGTGGCACACCAGCTTTTTCCAGCTCTGTGTAAATGTATATTTTTTGAAATGTAAGTTACATAGTTTCCATTACCTCATATCTGAAGAAAATACTTTCTGGTGGTTTATTTATTGCTTGAATGGACAGTTACTAAAAGTCCTGTGTGGATTTTAAACTGTTCTCAGCTCACATTGATGTAGTTTGGTTTGTTTAATGAGTTTGAAACTCATTAATCAGAGTAACAGTGCTTCTTGCTTCCCGTCTTCAATGATGCAGTCTTCATCTATGTACTAATAATTTTGAAATATTTGTCTTAGGGTTTTATGGTGGGAAAGAGTTGAAAGCATACATCTCCCTCAATCTGCTAAGTCCCCAAATAAATTTCTAGACAGCAGTGAACGGGCTCATGTGTATAGACAGACTTCCTGGATGTGTAAGCAACCAAAAATATAAGTATAATATTACTGGACAGCTTTATTTCTGCTGCATAAAATACTCTCAGTCCTCTTGGAGGTTTTGGAGGCAATTTTTTTCCAGTTTAGAGATCACCGAGTTTCAAGCAAGAGCTGTTAGGGGTGTTAAATTTGGAGAGTATTGCTAGATACCATGCCTTTCACTAAGTGAATTTTGCAGCCATAGTCAAGTCTTGCACTGTAGATGTAACTTCAATAGTTATGGTCTTATTTTCTGTGTATAATAAGAACTTATTTTCCAGACAGAAAAAAGAAATTTTGCCTGTAGAATCTGACATGGTCCAGGGTGGCTCTCACTGTATGTCAGTGTACAGGAATGTAGAAATCTGCACTATTTCTTTAGGGTAAACACACCATTATGTGAAACATGAGTATCCATGCTTCCTGCCTGAAGCTGTTGCTCATCTTGCTTTTTAGCCAAGGAATTCCAGTCACAGACTGGGATCCTGTTGTGTAAGGCGGTGTGTGTGGACACACACAGACACCCCTGTATCAGTCCAGTCCTTATGGATTTTAAATTTGAGCAGTGAAAACATGGTCCAAGATAGCGGCTGTGATTGCAGAGAAACAGTGTTGCTTGGAATAGACAGTGATACCTGTATTCTGGTAGCTTATCACTTGTCACGTTTTTGGAGATCATCTGGGAAAGTAATGCTTTGTTTCCCATGGATGATGGGAAGATAAGGCTGGTGAGCATCTCTGCCTAGAATTTGTCTTTAATCTGTGTAATACAAGGCTCACTGATTCGCATATTTTGGTTGTTAGTGTTCACTGGAAAGGAGTACCCATGGTAATACAGCCTTAAGCTTATAGTTAGCCTTGTAGAGAACAAGTTCTTACTATTTTCTCATATTTTGGGGTGTGAGGAGGGTTCCTTTTTACAATCTCTTTTGAAAGTCAGTGTTTTAGATGTTCAGAAATAGGATGATAGTATTTATTTCCGTCTTTACCATCACACATTTGGAATGGTTGACCATCAGCACTTCCTGCTTATTGCTTGATATGTGAGCAGTAGCACAGATCCATGATGAAGCAGGGCTGTGGAGGTAAGGAGAAAGACCAAAGAAAGTTTGATTGAATTGCACGAGGGACTATGTGACTTTTAAAGGTCCATTCCAACCCCCACCATTCTCTGACTTTGTAAATAGTGATGAAATCGTGAGAGTAGAAAACCAGGTATGTGAAGACCAACTGGAATTTGTCTCCATGTTTAAAAACCCAGCCACTATGCTACTGCCTTCACCTTTAATGATGCTGTCACTGCAGCAATCTGCAGAGTCATAGTAGAGTTGAGAGGAATACTCTGAAATTAAAAAAAAAAAAAAAGTAACAAGAATTTCTACTTAGCATACTTGGTTCTCTGTTCAGAGCACTTTTTGTCTCTAGGGTAGAACATATGATTTATTTGAGCATATCTTTGAAAGATAAGTGTGCTACATGCATTTTTTTGGAGAAGAAAGAAGTAAAAAAGATAAATAATGTAGGACAGAAAACTACTAACACCACTTTTTAAAAATACATTTGCCTTCCCACCTCTAGCAGTGGTAAAAGGCTCATAAGTTCAAAGACACCTTTATCTCCCGTTTTAGTGGATTGTTTTGGGATTAGGCAATTCTGTGGTTGGAATGGAACTCCCCCACCCCCACCACTGGGTCTGTTGTAACTCACTGCTTTCATCCTTAACCCTCTGTTTCACTTGTTTTAAAAATGACTACGTGAGTGTCTGCATCGAAGCCAAAACTGTATATGAAAGCACTACGTGTCACCTCAACCCAATGAGGTAAACTAGGAAGTCGAAGTCCCTGTCTAGTATGACAGATAATAGCAGCTTCCAAAAGTAAAACCTGTCATTCCTGTTTTCCCACTGAGAAGAATCATTGTTCAATTATCAACTATATTGCTTTTTTTCCTTTTTTTTTAATTTAAAGCTACCAGGCATCATTAGTGGGGGAGGAAAATGACAAAATGGAAGAGCGTGTCATTTCTCCAGTATCATTGTGATATCACAATGATACTGGAGAAATGACACCTTTGTTCATTCTCATCTTTTATACAACATGGTGTAGCATTTTTCTGGAAAACCCTGTTCTCTTGGCACATAGCAAATATTGATGCCTGTCGTCCCTGCTTTCCTGGCTCCCTGACGTCTGAGTTTTTAGGGGACAGCTACAATTTGGAACTGGAGCACAGGCCAGACAAATGCAGAAGCTATGTGTAATATGCAGAAATAAGGAAATAGAATTCCTGAGACATTAATGTGGGGATTCGACTGCATACAGCTTTATAGTAGAAAGAGGGTGGAATGATTTTTCAAACTGGCCACTGATAAATTTCAGTATCAGGAATATTGCTCAACTCTTGATAGTATTTTGCTTTCAGAAGAAGTTGCAGGGCAAAGGGGCAGTCGTGCACTAGAAGCTGCTGGGAGTACACAGTTGTATTGCCCTGAAAATGCAAAAGATAGGCTGTGATTCAGCCATTTTCAGAACATTTTGGCTTTGGTTAATTTTCCTCAGTGTTTTGAAGAATATGAATTGAATATGATGGGAGACTAAGCATGGGATAAGCTAACGCAAAATGTATTTGGCCCCAAAACTGGGAACAGTGAAATGAAGAGTAGGATTGTATGGTAAAGTTTAAATTGTCAAGTAAATGGTGCTGTATTCTTTCAATAATAGCATGTCAATCTCTCTTTTGTTTATAATGACTGTTTTGGGTAGGATTATTTGATAGAACTAGGCTCTTCTGTCTTTCATCTTTGTGATGTTCAGTAGTATGATGACGGGAAGATATTCTTGGAATTAAAATTTCACTTTTTTTGGTACTACTCTTAGGAGAACAAGAATTTCAGAGTTAAATTGCAAAATTCCATGCTGCAATGGGTTAGATGCTTGACACTTAAAAGAAAATCAGTTTGTCTTAGGTATTCATTGCATCTGAAAGAAATGGAGTGTTTCCTAACATGCTAAGAAATCATGCATATAACTGAGCGAAATAAGGCTAATAAACCTACTTTGTCCTCTGAAAATAATGGTCCTGTACTAACTGTTAAGTTTTTAAAGCAAGAGATAACCTTGGAGAAGAAATCTTGTTTGCAATAGCCTAAATTTTCACAGATCCTACAAGCATTGCTTCTCAAAACCTGTCCAGAAAGTGCTCTAATGCCAGGATCTGGTGAGTTCACATTCAGTTGATCAGGTAGAAGTTATGTGGAGGCAAGGAACACAATTAGTAAGTGAAATGGCTTTGGATTTGATCCAAATTTCTGTGTCCTTCACGGCTGAAATTTGTGTTCCTCACAGATAGAACTCACAAGTTTTTCTTAGGATCCGTAAATTGTACCTGAGGACTTCACAGATAAAGCTAATCTTGATAAGTGTTCCTTAAGCTTTATATTCTTTCTCTTACTCCTTCTAGCCAGTTTTAGCTGTTTAAGTCACCTGGAGAGAGTTTCTCATCTTGTTTATGCCCAGAGTGTCAGGCATGGTGGTGAGCGCTCTCCCTCTCTGCTGTGTTAGCATCCAGGCAGTGCCTGGGTGTAATGCAGAAGCAGCAGAAAGATGTCTGAAAGAAACCCCGCTGCCTAATCTCGGTGATATTGTAATTTGCTACGTGCAGTCTGGCTACAGGTCAAGTAACTGCATATCAATTTAGCATGTAGATAAATACACTGCAGTTGATTTGACTTGGATCTCATTTTAATGAGAATTTTCCTGTAATGTTTCATTGAAGAGGAAAGTAAACCTGCCTTTCATGTGGTTTCCTAGCTAATTGCTGATTATAGGGGAGTTGCATAATATGAGCATAAAACATGCCTTTAATTGCAGTGTTTTTTCACAGTAATAAACCTTGATATGAAAAAGAATTTTCAGTCTGGGGTAGATGCTGTACAAATTTAGATGTTGTGCATGTAACGTTGAATGTATGATGTATGGCTTAACCTACTTACTTCAGTTTTTTAAGTTCTGCATTCCTAACTTTGCTTTCTATCATCCTTTTCAGGAACCCTGGGATGCACAGCACATTCCAGCGCTGTTCTCTGCTTTCTGTGGTCTGCTAGTTGCACTTTCTTATCACCTCAGCAGACAAAGCAGTGACCCATCTGTACTGATGTAAGTTGCCCGTAAATGTTATTTGCTGATTCCTCTGTACAGCACACAGCCAGAGTGATGCCTGGGTTTCAGAACCACAGGGGTTGCTTCCTTAAAATACTCTGGTGAGGTGAAATTCCTCACCATGTCTGCATGGCTGGTATCAGTCCTGTATATGAATGAAGTGCTGCAGTCAGATCACCAGCAGGGCTGGTGCTCTTTAAGCAGCACTATCCAAAATCTCTGAAGCAGATTTTCCACTCTGGGAGACTGTGTGCTTGCCAGGTTGGAGGACAGTGATTTAGTTGAGGGGGTGTTCAGGCTACTGGAGTTGCAGAATGTGCATTGGGTAGCACTGGGGCCAGGAGAAGGGACATTTAATGTGCTGGGAGGGTGGCTGAATTCCAGCTCTTGCTGAGGATTACTGTAGTAGGCTATGCTTCTCAGTTTGAGGTTCCATCCTTCCTTTTCTTCTTTGACACAGTCTGCTAGAGGTAACTGAGGAAAGGAAGTGTATGCTAAGAGCTGACATTGCAGACAGGGGAGGTTAAGGGGAGAAGTCCCAACATTGTGATCTGCATGTTGAGGTGATGTGTGAAAGAAAGACCCAATAGATCCATAGCTCAGGGGCAGCAAATGTGAGTTTCCCTGTGAGGAAACTGTGATATATGGCTGTTATGGGGGCTGTGGGGATCCACAAGCATCTGGGAAACTCCATCTATGGCTGTGGGGCTAAGCAAGGAAGTGGGTTTTGTGCAGCCAGCATTACCATGCCATTTGGAATTCTGCTTCACAGACAGCTCAGTTTTTATCCTAGAAGAGTGCAGAGGGCCTGTGAGGAAACCCACAGACTCTCTCCTTCGATTCATGAGGTGTGTTGTGTGTGTCTTGAGGTGAGGCTCAAGGCTCATTACGCACAATTCTGCAGTGCAGAAGAGAGAAGGGGGAAGTGGAGAGCTTTTTAGGCCGTTCAGGATTCTATTTTAGTAGAGAAACTTGGAAAAAGGAGAGCAACAGTGATGAGGAAGGAAAGGATATAGAGCACTAGTAGGAAATGGTCATCCCAGTAAATCTTACTGAAGAATGGAGAAATTCTTTCTTTACATCCAAAAGATTCAGGGAATCTGACATTTATATATGGCTAGGTTCTGATGTGGCAAAGCAGCAAGGACTGCTTGCATGTCTTGCCATGAACTTTACCCACAGCCTACTGTGTCTTACTCTGATGTCAAGTAGACCTGGATCAAGCTTTGTGTAGATGGTGTGTAGTTTATTGACCACTACAGTATGGAACTTGTGTATGGAAGGAAGTGAAGCTAGGTGCTGTATTAGGGAGAGTTCTTAGCCTTGGAGTAAAATATACAGAGGTAAATTGCAAATCAGCATAGAATTGAGAGCTCTTTCAATTTTGAAGTAATTTAAATCTACCCTTTTCTCCCACTTCCCAGGAAGGACACACCAGTTCATGAACCTCTTTAATAAAACAGAAACTTTTCTTCCTTGAAACTTTTGTTTTAAGGAAGTAATCTTAAACTACTAAATGCATTTTAACTTGTAAAACTAGCTAACAATTTCATAACATTTACAATGGAATCTTCAGCAACTGAAATGGTCATTAAAAATCTAAAAATTAGGAATACATGTACAACAACGTCAAATGTTTATTGTGCAATTTTAAAAATACATAATCCTTAAAAATATTTAAGATTTTTTCTTTTAACAACTCTGAACTTCTTTTAAATAAATTAAGGAGATTGGAAGAAGTATTTGAGGTATGGCCTATGGCATAAAATTCAAGATGGGTGAGGAGGTAGCACATAAATCTTGAGGAGAGAATTAATACACAGGTTGTGCAGAAATAGCTTTCTTGGCCATTTTAATATGGGTCTGAAGAGCTCTTATATTGGTTTCAGCTTAGCTGAGACAGTAGTAAGAGTCGTAAATGCAACCTTACCCTCTCCACTCATTCCTCTAAATGACTGAGTCATATTGATTGGGCTGCTGAGACTCCTCAAGATTCTGATGAGGAATTTCTGCCCTGATCACATCCAAAGCTGGTTTGTGTCAATCTCCAGCTGTACAGAGATAAGAATGCTAATGTATACATGAAGAAGGAAATATGAGGCTGTTCTTCCTCCTCTGCCCTTCAGGAATATTCGTATCTGTTGCACATGTTCAGAAGTATCCTAACTAGGAATTTTTTTAAACAGGTCCCTTATTCAGTGTAAATATGTCCCTCACTATCTACGCCAGCGCTTTGAAGATTCATCAGAAGATCCACTCCCAGAAAAAATGAGAGAATCAGTGGTAAGGCTTTTTCTTTCATTACTTTGTGTTCAAAGCTCTCTCTCATCCATTTTGCCCACTGACTTATAAATAGTCTCATTTAATAATTTAAATTACTAAAAGCACAGATAGATGATCTTTACGGTGAGGCCAGGAGCGAGAAGGGGGATACATGCCATTTTCCTTTCTGTACGGCTCCTTTGAAGGGTTCTGCAACATTGATTCTTTGATACAGTCGATGGGAAATGCAGTTTTAGAGCTTGAGGAGTGGGGCATCTCTCATCCTAGTACACAGAGAACTAGTGTAGGTTCTGTGCACAGAGTTACAGCCTGGCAAGCTGGTGTGTCCAAGGTAGGCTGGATTGTTCAACAGGCATTCAAAAAGGTGAGCAGTCCTGACAAACTCCCTGTCTGCACTGGAGAGGAACAGGAATCGGTCCACCGAATTACGTGTGTTTAACACAGCCCATGTTGTTTATTTTTCTATGGCTAGGGCTACCTGTTTTTCAGGAATGCCTTTTCTGTGCCAGGAAATACTCTTGACTGTGTGCCCTCCACCCCAGCCAAGCCAAGTGGAGTACACTGTCAGACGTGGCATCTAGAGGTGGAAGAAGCATGTGAAACTGGGATAGTATGGGAGAGGGAGGTACATGCCTGGTGCCAAGCATTGCCATCTCATCGTCTCTTCTTTACTTGGCAGGCTGTTTATTTACTACTGTCTGGTAGGAAGCTCTAAGTTTGTGTCAGCTTATTTCTCACTTCAGCATAAACATCTGAAGTGACCCGTCTTCCTTTTTGTGCCTTTTTATATTAAAAAAATGTTTGCTGTTGCCCAGGGGAGGTTGATCCTATAAGGAGTTCATGTGGGAAGATCATCAAGTTTCTGGAAATGCTAAGGGGTGTTTGACATTTATTAGTCACATGAACTGTCCTGCTTCCTGGCTGCCAGACAGCTCTTCCTCCTGACCACATCCCCAACGCCTGCATCCAAGCATTTGCAATCTAGGCAGCTATTCCTAAATTTCTGAGTGCTTTCTGAAAGCCAGGAGCAGTCAGAGTCTCTGGAAGCCTTTTTTGACCCATAGACATGGTCTGGGAGTCCATAGTTCCTACTGGCCTCCAGATGTCCCTTCAAAGGGATGCATCTCTCATGTACATCTTGAATCATTTCTTAGGCGTTTTATAAGGTGTTACACAGCCTACGTTCAGCATATGCATTGCTCCCACACTACCAATGCTTTCTACTTTTCTCTGCTAAGCTGCTGCTAAGATTGTAACTTTTACCATGTATAATGTTATTTTAAACTGCTTCCTCTAATAGGGCCTATGTAAGATTAAGTGATACGGCTATTTCTTGTTGCTTGTGCTGAGCTACAGTTTCTTGCAAACTAAACTGTTTGCAGCAGTTGATACTGGAATATAAATGTGCATCTAGAAATGGAGGAAAAAATTATTTTTGTTAAAATTTTGCTGTGTTCTGTGGTATTTGTGGTGTGTAGGTTATTGCCATGGTTCATTGACATTCCATTCTTGTACATGGGGACTGTATGGCAGCTGTAATGGAAAACTTCTCTTTCCCCTGTAGTTCTGTCTTTTACTGATAGTGCCTTTCTTGGAGGAGTACAGAGTCTGATCTCATCTGTTCTGCAGATGGAGCGCAGCCCGGGGACTGAAGCAGTTTACTGCAGCTGTCCACTTAGCTGGTTCCATTTCACAGTGCAGAGGGAAACCTTGAGCAAGGCTTTAGTATATTGGAAACAAAAACCAAAACAGTGAAAAAATCTGCATTTAATATCCTGGCTGTATTTTCAAAATGGAATCATTCTGCAGACTCTCTAACTATTTTTATGCCAGTGACATGGACAGGGATCTGATGTCTTAACACCAACACTGCACAGCTGTGTTTGGGCCCTTGAGCCAGTGGGGTGGAAGATGCAGAAGTATGGGGATAACTGCGCTGGGATTTGCCAGGCATAGGACTTCAGTTCTTCTCTTCAAAATGTTTCATTCCTGTCATGTTTTAGGATTAATTAAGTGGGCTTCCTGACACCTTTGCCCTCCAGGAAGTACCTGGGTTTGGGAATTGGCACTTTTCTGCTCTGTACATTTGATACTCCATGCTGCTGCTGCTATTAGGCAGAGGCTGCTTTCCTTCAGTGTTGCTGGAGCTTGCTAGTTCTTTGCCTTCTTTTGTTTTTTCCTCTGTCTGGGCTTCCTTCAATCTGTATAAAAATTGTAAGCAAAAGTGTTTGCTTACAATGTCAATTAGCAGTGCTAATTTTGCCACACTGGGAGATCTGAGGAAAGAGAGGGCAAATTTGATTAATGTGGGCTCTTTGTCCAACCCCCGTGTTACCTGGTACCTCTGTCTCAGTTAAACACCGAGGAGACTCCCACTGCCATCTCACCAGTGCCGTGCTAATAGAGCAAGTAGGGAAGAACTGAGGCAGGAAAAAATGCACGTGCATCGAGTTTGAGGAGCACAATTAAGCCATAGTCCCTGCTGACTTGCATCAGCAATAGCAGTTGTGTTTAGAATGTAGGATTCAGCTGACTCTTCAAAGCCAATTTAAAATACTTTCCAGAACTTTTGTGAGGGGATCTTCAAACGGTTCAGAAGGTGGGTGAAACAATATATCAGTATTCAGAAGAGATTTCATTATGGTAGCTAGTTTTTCCTTGAAGTGCTCCCCTGCAAGGAGAGTATTCCTAACTCCTGTCAATGGCAAGAGATGGCGGGTTGCAACACAAGTCAGCCTTGCCTTGGTCTGTATACAGACATGTGGTCTACATAACACACCATTTCAATAAGACCCATTTTAATCAGAAAGCTGGAGGCATACAGAACCAAATCACCAAAGAGCTGAAAGCAAACAAGGTTAATACTGAAAATTAATGTGTTGTTTTCTGGATGGCTTTGCCTTGATGTTGGGAGTAATAAATACAGCATTTCTAATGTTTAGTTACATGACCTTTACTCTTTTCCTTTCCTTGAATAGCTGTGTAAGAATTGCTGGCTTTGGAAGCCTGAATTATAAAGCAGCTGTGATTGATAATTGACCATTCAACTTCGAGAATGGAGCTTCCTACCATTATAATTAATTTCTGTAGGCATCCACATGGCTGATTACTAGATTAAGCAGTGGCCTGAGGGTGATAATATGTTACATTCAAACTCAAGCTTCCTTCCTGGTCTTTAATACAAACATTTAGATAGCTAATAAAAGGATTTGTACAAAGCTCCAAAAATATAATTGAAAATAATGGTTGGACTTGATGATTTTAAACATCTTTTCCACATAAACAATTCTTTGATTCTGTGATAATAATTAAAACCAAAAAAAAAGTGCCACTCTAATATATTCTTCTTGTGAAATCCCCAAGACATCAAAGGTAGCAGTGTTGGTTTGGGGTTTCTTTGTTTTTCCCTTGAGTGTAAAATGGAGAGTGTAAAATGGCTTTCAGCCCAAACTATAACAGTGAGTATCTCTCACTGGAGAGATTTTAACTGTGAATAGAGCCTAATTTTTTACATTTTTGGACCACTTGCAGCAAAGGACTCAAACATCATGCTACAGGGCTATTCAGTATTCAACTCATAAGTTCCTGGCCTTGGGAATGACATCCAAAATCCCACTTTGGACAGTTGGGTCCAAGGTAGCCACATCCTTTTCAGGAGCTAGCTGCCTTCCACAGGAAGGCGGGAAGCCACAGATCCACCCACAGCAGGCTTTAGGTGGATGCCCAAGGTTTTCTCCTGGAGGGTCACTCTGAATCCCCCTCAGCCAGAGAGATCCCTGCCCAGGGTCAGCCATTTCCTGGGGGACCCTGTCCCCTATGCAGTGACACGGAACAGAAGCAACCCCCTGCTCAGCTGTCTGTTAGAAGGAAAAAAGCCTGAATTTTGTGAGGAGCTTGAAAGTGTTGGCCACATCAAGAGGGAGCTCCTGTGGGGACCGTTGTGCAAGTCAGCAGCTGAGCAGTATATTTACATTTTGAAGCAGTTCAGTGCAAGGGCAGAAGGACAAGCCTGGGCATATATGATATTTTAAACACTTTTAATATTGCCAGAAATGGAAAGCAATTGTCAAATTCGGGGTCGAATATCTGAATAATAATGATTTCCACAAAAACATAGACCTTTTTCTGTATAGGATTGTCAAAAGCAATGAGAGCAGTGTAAAAAGGACAATTGCAAAACGAAAGATGGGAAATACAAGTCCTGTGCAATACAATTTGTGTAATATGTTCCCTTCTGAATGTAATGTTTGAAAAGATTCTCTTTGGTGATCTGGTCCGGAATGGAAAGTTAGGATGCCACTTCTCCCTGAAACGTGCATTACTATCACCTTTGCTGATTTTACAGCTAAATTCTGAATATTTTATATAGTTTTTAAAGTGGCAGCTTCTTCAGTCATCTGATTGTGAGAGAAATCAGTCATTTTAATAGTAAACCTTTTTAATTGTACAGAAGAGCTTGTGAGTATGATTGGAGTGTGTTTGTTGTTCTTAGAAGCTTGTTTGAGACTAATGAGTAGTCGAATTCAGCTGCGCAGAAGATGATACTTGATCAAGACTTTTCATGCTGTGTATTCACAAAAGGGCTGAAATAGTGCCAGATAAATTTGACACTGCTTAATTTTCCCAGATAGTGCTGCTTTACATAGATTTTGTTTGCAACATCTTTTAAAATATCTGCGAAGGTTAAAAAAATAATTTCCATTGCATGCATTGGTAATAAGTCCATTATTCATTGTTATTACACCAAGTTTTTTCAGTACTGCTCCACCTAGTAAAACCACTTGGGTTAGAGAAGGATACACAACTTGCTAGTGAGAGAAAAGTTTGAACTGAACAGAGAAGACCTGTGGGGACAGGCAGGGAGCAAAGGTTTAGTCAGAGAAGAGAAGGCTTTTCCTGTGAGCTCCCTCAGGTTCTTCTGTTGAACGCGACAGCCAAGGAGCAAAGCTAGCAGGGCTACGCTTTGAGAAGATGGTCAGGAGGAGTTACAAAGACCTAACTCTGCTCCTACACCTTCCCACTACATGTAGTCCATGCAGAGTACAGGGCTGTCCAGAGAAGGATGGCTCCCAGAGTGGAGAGAATACTGCTGTTTGGAGGTATGTACGTACTCCTGAGCAGCCTGGGAAGGGCAAAGACCGTGGTGGTGGATTGAGATTTCAGCTAAGCTGGTCTCGAGTTTCCTGGGACAAAGCAACAGTACTTTCTGAGCCTGGAGGCATTTTAGTCCTGCTGCATTTCAAAAGGCTGCGGCAGTAAGTGGAAGTGCTGATGCTGGTGACCTTTTACTGAGAAGCATCTTTCATAACAGGGAGTGATAGGCAGCCTAAATATAGAGGTTGCTGCCAGCTTCCCCGGTAATTTGCAACCCTTCTGTTCTTGGCTTGTTCTGCTTGCTTTCTTTTTATCTCCTTTTTTCGTAGGTTTGCCATGCCATCATTATTTTAGTTTTCTTTCTTTTTCTCTGATGAGATATGTTAAGCCTACCTAGATTGCAGCACCAGGAAGTCAGATGAACCTCTGGTTCTAACAAAAGTGTTGCTTTTCATGTGTTGTTTCTAGATATCTTTGAATAAAAGCATAAGTCAGTTTCTAAACCAAGAGCTACAAATAGTTACTCATTTGGTAACTTAGCAGCAGTATCGAATGCTGAACCTAAATGCCCTTCTCATAAATCTAAGACAAGATTTTCATTTACTCACAAAAGCATTTGGGTGACCTCTGAAGTACAATTCAGAAGACTGCACAGATCACAAACTATCTTGTTTATTTGTTTACTGAGAATGACATTTTAATCACAAGAAAAGTGTGCTGTAAACACAGTGGTATTTTCCAATCTCTAGAAACAAAGTTACTCCTACCAGAGTTACAGATCTTTACATAAAGGCAGACGTGTCCTTCCATTTATCATTCAATGACACTAGAAAAAAGCCTTGTCTAAAATCCACAAAATCTTGCTGAAATTTGACTTCCAATAAAGAAAATCAGAGAACGAGACATGTCATTTTAGAACATAATAAATGTATTAATGTTGTTTCTTAGAGGACATTACAGAAAAGCATGACTTGTTTTGGTAAGGCAAGAGAAAGGGGATAAGAAATATTAGTTCTTGCAAATAGGAAATGGAACCAGAATTTTGAATTCCAAAAATAAGAAAGTCATAATGGAAAAGAGTTATATTCCTTAAGCAGAATCAGATTCAGTATTAAAATGTATTGCTTTCATTTCTCCAATATTACAACTTTGTTATTTAAAAATATAATTCAAAATCAGGCATGAAGAATTTAAATGTGATTACTTCAAAAAACCTAGTGTGTGAAGAAACAATTTTCCAAAACAGAGTGGAGAAAATGCTTTTGTATTAGGGAGTGCCAATTAGCCTTATCACAATGCAGAGTGTAAGTAATTGAGAACAGAGTAATTTACTTAGGTTAAAATAGTGCTCCCTTACTAATTTTGTGTAAAATAATTATTTTCACAGAAAGAAATCTTGAAATCGGATCTCATTGTCTGCACAGCAGCTGCTGTTCTGTCATTTGCTGTCAGTGCCAGTACTGTGTTTCTGTCATTAAGGGTGTGTATCTATCTTTTTTTTCCCCCCTAAGGTATTATGTCTCTTACACAAAACCACAGGGTGCTTTAACTGGAAAGAATAGACACTGTGAGGAGAGAAATTAGTGAAAATGTGTTTACTGGTCATGATAACACTATTATATGTGCAAAGCAGTTTCTAGATATTTGTATTAATTCTAGTGTAACTTATTTGACATCTTTTTCCTTAAACTTCCACAACTTTTATGATGTGGAACCTAGAGGATAGAATGAATAAGCCTGACATTTTGCCTTTTTTCCTCCAATCATGAAGGAAAAAATTGGTTAACTGTGTGTGCAAAACACATATGTCAAAATCCATATTCACCTAGAGTCAGGAATTTGAACACAGGAATAAAAATTAATTGCACAAAAATACAATTATAGAAATGGTTAAAAAATTTTTGAAGCATATATCTAAAAATGTTGTTTGCAAATTATAACTCTGTTTCTTTTTTTTTTTTTTTGCTTTGGCCCAGCCGTTTCTCAGCATTGTCCTGTTTGCTTTAGCGTGGACCGTGGGATTTGTAACACATTACATCCTTCCTCAGCTCCGCAAGCACCACCCCTGGCTGTGGATCTCCCACCCCATACTTAAAAGCAAAGAGCACCAGCAGCGGGAAGTGAGAGGTTTGTAATAAAGGCTTTTTTAAACAGTGGATGCAATGACTTCCAGCTTGCCTTGGTTTGAAGAACAAAAAAACCCCCAGAAGTAACAGAGCAGGGACAGTAAATTATGCTTTTACTTTTGAGTAGCACACATATGTGATCATTTTAATTTTTCCACTGCAGTGCCAGCAGATCTGTGAACCTGTAGGAGTTGTCTTCTCAGGCCACTGCCCAGATGGGCTGAAGCTCGGCAGTCACATCTGGAGATTGTCCAGTCTGATGCCCCTGCTCAGAGCAGGGTCAGCTAGAGTAGGTTGCTCAGGGTTGTGTCCAGTTTTTAATATTTTCGGGCACAGAGGCACTACAACCTTTCTGGGCAACCTGTAATGGCATTCAGTCATCCTTACAGTAAGAAAGGTTACTTCGAATTGTGGGGTTTGGGTGGTTTTTTGGGTGTTCTTGGGTTTTTTTTCCTGCTTTCTTTGTTTTTGTGGTTTTTGGTAGGTTATTGGTTCTGGTGCTATTTTTTTGTTGAAATGGATTTTCAATTTGTGCCCATTTCCTTTTGTCCTGTCACTGGCCACTACTGAGAACAGAGTGGCTCCATCAACTTTACTTTCCCCCATCAGATATTTATAACCCAAAAATGCCCCCAACCAGGCATTAATAAGATGCCCCCAAGTATTTTTCTTCTCAAAGTTAAGCAATCCCAGCTCTCTGTTTCTCCTTCTATCTTAAATGTTAATGTCCCTTAATCATTTCACAGGCTCTATGTGATCATCCATGAGCCACTGTCGGATCTGCCTTTTATTTTTACACTACAATACTGTTACTTGCCATGTTGCTTGACATGATACAGTTCATGCCTAATACATTGGCATTCTACATAATTTAAAAACTTAAAAGATTGCTGAAATTGAGGCAGATTTTTTTCTCCTTTCTGACATATCAGCAAATGTAGTGCAATTTAAGTGTTCTAATTTCAATTGTAACACTTTTAAAAAAACATTAAAATTGAAAGGAACTGAAATTTTCTTTAAGATTTGTTCTTTCTGATGTCCGCTGGCTTCAGCGGGTAGTGCCTTGATACGTGTGAGTATCAGTCAATATTTTAGTATGTCGAGATCTGATTTCTTGTTCTGATAGAGTTATTTATGAAGCAAGCAGTGTGCTTTGAGAAGCAAAGCTTCCCCCCTCCACCTCAGCTCTCTTCTTGCCTTTGCTACCAGCCAAAAGCTTGCTTGTCATTTCTTGATGGATCCCACGCCTTAATAATTCTCAATATATGTTTCTGAAGTGTTTGAAGACAGCATTGTCAGAACAATTTGTTGAGGGACTTTAGTCTGTTCTTCAACTAGACCACAAAATAGTTCAGATCACTCTCTGGAAAACCATACATTAAGGATTTAGATCTTTTTTTATTAAAAAAAAATGACGTGTTTCAAAACGATTACTTTCCAAACAAGGGTTGGGTATGAAAAAAGTACCCAAGAGACTTGATTGAAGGTTGCCTTTTAACTTTTACTGCAATATGCCAAGGAAAATGTAATAGAAATATAAATATTATTAAGCACCATGCCCTGCTGAAAGCAGTGTCCAGGACTTCCTGTCCCTGATAACCAGTAATTCTCATAAATACCCAAATTGCACTGTTTGTTTCAGCACTTAGTTCTAAAAGACCACTGTAGGATTTCTTTGCCTTGTCCTGATTAAATCTGCCTTCATTTGTCAGAAAACATTGTTTTCCTTAATGCAGTGACTCAGCATTTGAAACAGTTGAAGGTAGAGACCTGCTGGGCTGATTTCCACAGATGAGTTTCCTTCTGTTTTGAGATCCAGCTGCATTTCTCATGCTGCCCACTGTAGGGAACAGGCTTTTTTTGGCTTCTTTTGCTGTCCTCATTTATATGTGGCCCATTCCTGTACTTTGGGGTCTAAGTATTATTGTGATGTAGCTGGTGTTGTGTGTTAGAAAACAAGAGTAAAAAAAAAAAAAGAAAAAGTGTATATATATATATATATATATATCAGTCCCTTAGGCTGCTGCATGGGTTTTTTATCATGTCTGAGATGAGACAGACTGTGGAAAAGGTAATCCCTTTGATAGATATGCCTGACGGGCTGTCTTCTTTCTTTGTCCTGTAATAAAAATGTGGGAACTAAACTTTAAAATGTTCCCTGTTTGTATAGAAAGAGAAACTTGGAAAAAGGACAGTAGTACGCCATAGCTGTCAGGTGCAGACCATGAAAGGATAAGTACACAAAATACGATGTCTGTGAGGAGTTTTTACTAAAAAATAGATTAATCTAAAAAATAGATTTTAATTTTAATCTTTCTGTTTTTTTAACAAGGGTAGTACTATGGAAAGACAAATGACTGCTTGCAATTGGACAAACAACTGGCAATGACAAGTCCACAAGTTTATTCCTCGCTTTGTTGCATGGATTCTGAATGAGCAGCTTGAACTTTAAGGTGTTGCATAGAATAGCAATTATTGGACCAATTCTTGTGATGCCCCTGTGAGATAACTCATTTATTACTTGTCATTGTCTTGGCTGGCTGCAGAACGAAAGGCTTAGGTCAAGATGTATGAGCTTAGGGTATAACAGATGTGTAGAAACTCATGCAGGACTAAATGAGAAAGAAACCCTGATATACTTTTTTCTCTTTTTTCTTCTCCTTCTTCCCCATACTGCTTTTATACCCCAAAGGTTCGTGTAAGCCATTTTCAAATCATCCACGTCTTTCCTTGAGGCCCCTCTGAATGTGAGCTCTTTTTTCTGTCTCCATTGTCTGAACAGATCTCTCTTGCTCCTGCACCTACCTTCTTTTTGGTCTGTGTGATATGCATATCTCTTTACTTGGAACTTGAGTTCTTACAGAGAAACTTGACTTCTTACAGAGAGCTCAACTTTGGACATTGATGAAGGTCTTGAGTTCAGGAGGAGGAGAGAGGAATGGGGAAGAAAAACTAGGTTTCAAAATGGACATTTTGCTGTGTATATGAACTTTTAGGAGGTGGCCTTTAGGTAATGAAGAGGAAATATTTTTATGTTATAACAAGAAACAGAAGTTAGTTGTATTTTCTGAAGGGGGATTTTTGCAGGAGCATTGCCTTAGCTTAAGGTACTGGCAAAGCATGACTTCAACCTAATTTGGAAGGATTACTTTCAGATCTTTCTCTTAGCTTATGCAATATACAGCTGTGCCTGTAGAACACAGAAATCCATTGGTTCACCATGCCTTCTCTGTCTGTCATTGAAAAGGTGTGTATGGAAGGGGGAGGTCTTCTATAATTACTTTCATTTTGCAGGGATGATTAATGGAGATTTAGTAGCTGGCATTTTTATATCTGAGTTAATACCAAGTTCTGTCTTTTTGTGTTCACTGTGTTTTCAGTAACCTTGTCTAGCTGAGCTTTGAGGATAAAGGCATTGTTTAAGTCTGTACATAAGTGTTTCTGCACTCTGCACCTAAGTTCTCATAGCAGTTGAATTGCACAGAGCATTCAGTTCTTGTCTAATACTCATATTAAGCACTGTGGTATTGTTGAAAAAGTCTACTGCAAAAAAAAGCTATTCCTTAGAGAGGAATGATGTGAGATGTGATCCTGGCAAATACTTCTTACAGTGTCTGTTTAAGTGTTTTGAGAAACATCTGTGACAGTTTCTAGCTCCTGATAATTCTATAGTCTTTAGATCTCAAGGGGTGTTTCATTTATCAATGAAGTCAATGATAATTTACAGTCTAATGATCAGTGTTTTGCTACTGTAAGATGGGGAAGTAGAGGCCGGAGTTCACATGAGGTTTCCTAGGTGATTCACCAGGTCAGTACCAGAGCTGGAGAGGGCCTCTCTGGAGTCATTACATCCACTAAAAGTACTATTTAATATACTGACTAAATAATTGGATTATGTAAAAACTACCATCTAGCATGTAGTATCTTTTATTGTTTCTGAGTGTGTCTCTGGAGTGCAGTTATATAAGCAGCAAAACAGATAATCTCTAAACTCAGAGAACAAAATTATTTCTCTATTGCCAATTAATTACGAACTCCATTGTTTCATCAATTAGTTGGATGTCTATATTTATTAATGTGAGCTAATTCGTGCCTTCTATGGTACTTCATTGCAAAAAATGCTCATGATTTGATGACATAATTTATGATCTGAATTTCCATTTCAGATGCTGCTCATTTGATGTGGTTTGAAAGGCTTTATGTGTGGCTACAGTGCTTTGAGAAATACATTTTATATCCAGCCATAATACTGAATGCACTCACCATTGATGCTTTCTCAATTAGTAAATACAAGAAGCTTGGTACACAGTAAGTAGATTATAACTCAAGGCATGTGATTAGTAGAATATTTGGTTTTAGACTGAAGACTGAGAAATGGAATTTGTTTTTAAATAAGCCTGTAATCTTGTCGCAGTTCTCTTTCATGCGTATTAGTTCAGAATACAATAATCACTGGCTTTGCTGCAAGAAAAATGCAAAACTACCTTAGCACACTAAAATATGTCTTCAGTGAGAGAGAGTGAAATTAAAAGATTAAAGAGCTATATATAGGCGTATATGGAAGGTCTAAATGTCAATTAAAAGCAAGACACACTATAGCAGGCTGCAGGTGTTTGATGGGCATAAACTCAGTGGGGTAACTAGAATTAATCAGATGAAAATGAGAAATCTAGGCTGGATATCAGGAAACATTTCCTAACTGGGGATTTTTAACACTATGCCGTAGTCTCCCAAAGGAGTTATCAGAAGCTTCACCACACAAGTCTTTTAAGGCAAGACTGAATAAAATATTAAACAATGTAGAAAGGTGGGTAGTCCTGCATTCAGAGTAGTTTGAGAAGGGTGGGGGTACAAGTTTTCACGAAGTCTGATGTCTTAGATATTAAGCAGAACTGGTGATGCTGATCCATGGTCTCACAGTATGATCATTGCAGACAGCCTTTTATGGTAAGTATTTTAGTCAGTGACTTGCCTACTGCGGATATTCAGCAGGCTTAGTGAGTGCAGTATCCCCAGTGAGCAGAGTTTCTGCAGTCTTTTTAACAGAATGACAGTGATGCAGATGATAAAACAAAGAAACAGCCTTGGAATGTTCCAGTAGCAAGAAAAACTGCTGGGAGGTGGGGGAGAGTTCCTCAATATTCATAATAATACAGATTCTTAATTTCAAATATTAGGTAAAAGAACCTTGATGTAAAAATTGCATGTTGTTTTGATTATTTCTCTCTCTTGAGGAGCAACACAGCTTTAGGAATTACACAACTATAAGGAAAAGGCAGCCCCTGCTTTTAGGGGTTGAAACTTGGTCTAGGGCATTAGTCAAATTTTCTGCATATTTCTCCCAGACAGCTACTTTTCCAGGGAGACTCTCACCAGTCACTCATTGATAGCCTCTGTAGTTTCCCACTGACCTTTTCCCCCCCCAGGCACTTGGAAGATGTTGCAGCCAAGGTGCTTCAAGAGTTCAGGTGTATTGTTCAGGGTCACACTGAATCCACACTCATCCCTCTGTTTAGTTCTGCAAGGCTGGGAGAATTAAAAGTACTCAGAATGCCATTTGTTACTAGTTAGCAGACGTGACTGAATTCATGCAGGGAGCAAATATGTAGGGTTAGGAAGGTGCTATTTTTACATAGTTGTTCCTCCAAGCTAGATTGCACTTTAAAGTATCACCTCCCTCAAGTGTTCAGAATAAATGAGTCAGACCCCCAGAAGTCTTGAGATTAAAGAAAGTAATTACATTTGTCTGCCTCTGATTGTTTGGCCTGTGGGGGAATACCACAGCAGTCCTTTTCCTTCCCCAGCCCCCTTGTGTCTGTGTGATCACCTGTGTAAAACCTGTTTTCTCCTTTTCCTTGTAACTCTGGTCTATCCATGAAACTCCCAGTATTCCTTTTCCTCTGGCTCTCCTCTTTAATACATTTTCCCTACAGCTGCCATCCAAATGCCACACACAAAGGATTCATCTTCAGATCCTACATCTTTCTTAATTCTGTAAGCCCATGAGGGATCCTGGATTCTCCTTGCTACTTCCATATACAGTGTTACTAAGGGTTGTACTTGCTGTGCTTTAATGCATGAATACCTGTTTTCTGTTGCTGGAACATTCCTTAGTTATTGACCACCCAAGGATCAGACCGAATCATGCTGTAGGGAAGGGAAGACACTCTCCCACTCTGTCTGAAAGTGTTTGAGGTGGTACATTTTGTGTGATTTGATGTCGGAGTTGAATTTACTTTTGAATTTTTTTTTGAATTTTACTGAGTTGTCGAATTGAATTTACTTTTAAAAGAAGCTTCACCTTGCTTTGTGATTTAAAGGACTGAAGCAGTTTGCTTCTTGAGGAGGCAGAACAGCTCCTTTATAGTCAGGAGTTTGCTTCAGCTTTCCAGACCCTGATGTGCTGGTTATTAGCAGGACCCATGCTGACAGTGCCTGCCCCTGTCACCTGCCACAGAGGCATTGGAAATCAGCCCCCTTCTCACACTCCCTTACATCTTTTCCCAGGAGTTAAGGCCCCAGGAATAGCATATTTTGGCAGTATTTTTAAAGATGAAGGAATAATGAACAAATTATTTTCTGTTACCTCTGAATGCATTATTTTACAAAGTGTCATTTTTTGGTGAAATTCTCATCATGGTAACAGGCACAGTGACAAAAAAATTTTCCTTTTGCTCTATAATCTGTAAGTTTCCATGTGAAAATGTCTCCATGTTGCCAGAATTTTCTTCTTTCTGAAGAGTGAGTTATATAATTGGTTCATATAGGATACACTGGGATGGCTTCTGGTGGCTTCAGAATCTATTTAGCTTAGTCATTAGGTTTTCCGTTCAGAAATGTGGAGCATATCGAAAAGAACAGCTTTGACAAAGTGGAAAATAAGGTCAGCTTGGCATTTCATTCCAATAGTAAAGCCCTGCTGATCCTTTAGAATGACCAGCCCTCAAATAAAGTAGCATCTGCATTACGGGAGATTCATAATAATGAATAAATGCCACATAAAATCAACCTGGAGACTAGGAATCTTGCTAGGACGGTGAAAACCTGTTGAGAGCTTTCTAGCCTGCCAAGTGTCAGTCATGGCAGCAGGTATTCTGGTTAGCAGCAGGATGAAGGAGAACCTTCCATGCATTTTGCAATACCTGGCCTACTTTCTCACTCATTTTACATTGAAGTCCCCACATTTTAGAAGACATAAGCGCAACACAATTTCTTTTCATCTGATGAATTACTATATAGAATAGTCAACTTTCTGATCAAGAAAAATGGTAGGAATTTCAAACACTTCACAACTATGTGTGCTTCTATCCAGAATTTTGGCATTGTGTAATGAAATTACAAGTAAAATTATGAGTTCTCTCATCAAGTGAAATTTCTTGTATTAAAAAAAAAAAATTGGGTTGAAGATTTTTTTTTCAAATTACAGTAATGTATTAATGAAAGTGCCAAGATATTTCCCAGACTGAAATTTTATTTTAAGAGGGATATAAAAATGCCTGGTCTAGATCCTTGGGTTTTAGTAGTCATTGCTACTCTTCTTACTACATAGTTCATTCTTTTTTACAGCTTATAAATGTGTGATAATGGTAAGGGAAAAATACAAAGTTGCACATAAGTAAAATAAATAGGGTGATTTCTGATATTACTTCTATATCATTTTAATAAATAAGATATGTAGATTTAGATATGCATAACAATCTAAAATACATCTGGTACAGATGTTTGTATTTAGGAGCATCTTAATTTAATGCCTTATGACTTGATTAGGTTTTTCTCTCTGCTTTTTTTACAGCTGTGACATTATCCTGATAACAGTTGCTGGGATGAAACTCCTCCGCTCCTCATTCTGTAATCCTATAAATCAGTTTGTTACTTTGAGCTTTACTGTGATCTTCTTCCGATTTGACTACAGAGACATTTCAGAAAATTTCTTGCTGGATTTCTTCATGATGTCCATTGTGTTTCATAAGGCAAGTTTAGAGCTCCTGTAATTTCTTAAGAAAATATGTCTTCTCAGTGTCACTTGCCTGATCAATATGTGTTGGGACTTTTTGGAAGTAATGAATGCATGTATAGACTCAGATTGTTGGTACTATAGAGGAAAAAATCTGTTAAAATGTAAAAAAGGCTTTGTTTAAGGGTTTTTTCTGGCTTTGTGCAATGCTTTTCATCTACTTTTTGTTCACATGTTGCTGTATAAAGTTCAGAATTGTTGTTTTCAAGAGGAGACTCCTCAGTGAGTTTGAAAGAGCCTCTTGGGTCATTAGTGCAGGACTGCCCTCCAGATCAATCACCTGGTGTTTTTATCTCGGTTTCCTTTGAATGCCTCTAGTGGTTGACTCAACAACTTCCTTTGGGAAATTATTCCATTATCTAATCACCCTCATGATAATAAGTGTTTTTCTAATGTCAGCCTTAACATTTTTCTTTTCCTATTTTCAGTCTGTTATCCTTGTGATGCTGCCCTTAACCTTAACCTCTGAGCTCCTTCCTCTCTCGTACATTGTTAACTCTTGAAGTGCGCTCCAGTTGAGTTTATTTAAAAACTACCAAACCCTTTCTGAATCAGTCAGGTCAGATCCTGTCTTTATTTGGATTCTAAGCTGTTTCACTGAAAGACTTAGGCTTAACTGATACCTTGAGAAAACATGGGAAGGAACTGAAGGTTTGAAAGTTTTGATCCAGGGGAGCCTGGTGAGGTGTTTGGTTTTGTTGTTCTTTGTTTTGTTTGGGTTTTTTTGCTCAGGCTTTTTTGTTTGGTTTCTTGATCTAAAATATTCCTACTCTATGTGTATGACCCAACTAGCATCACTTAGTTTCTGAGAGGAGAAGGACATGGTTCCATATTGATTGCTGCACGTGCTGTGAAGATATTTAGCCCTTCTACACAAGGGACATCAGCTCATCCTGCTGTCCATGCCCTCCTGGAAATTTCAGGCTTCTTACGGAAAGGCCCAGTTCATTGGTGTTACATTGGCAGTGCCCAATCATTCAGGGAAAGAATGAAGGAGGAATTAAATGCTTTTTCTGGTTTATTTTTGTGCTGCTGTAAGGTAGGATGAGAAATGAGGAATCACAACTTGGTGAGGTAACTTGAGCTCACTCTTTTTGCTGAACTCTTGGACCTCTCTCCAGCGGAAGCTTCACCTTCTTCAAGCCTTCACCCTCAGACCTGTTCTGCTTTCTCTCTGCTGGGGTGAGAAGGCAAGGGCTGGAGAGGAAGGGCAGAAGAAAAAGAGTAGAAGAGATGATACAAAGCTCTGCTTTTTAACAAGATCCTCCTCCATCATGCTTTGTGATCCTAAAGTAATTTAGTAATTGTGATCCTAGAGTAATTTTTTAAGCTTCTTAGCTTGGAGTGAAAGAATACCAGTAAAAGTGATGTAGAGTTTGCTGGCATTGTGCCAGTTTTCAGTATTTGTTTCATTACTATGTTCCCTCGAGAGAGGAGTACATTTCTGTCTCCAGAGAAGTTTATCACTGATGTGCATCAGTGGAAGTCCCATGTCTGAATGATGGTTTATCTAGTCCTAAAACTCATTCTCTAAAAACTTCTTTACAGGATCAAAAAATTAGCATGCCAGAATTGAAAGTTCCACTATTTGTTGATTCTTTTGAAAATGTTTACCTCATGAGCATATCACAAAACACTGCTGTGAATTATTGCATGTTTTTGTAAGAAAGGGATATAAAGTCTTTTCAACAGGATTTTTTACAGAGTTCTTGGGTAGATTGAAGATACTGTTCACAGTAGAAAGGCTAGTGTTAGCAATGAAAATAAGGATGCTTATTAAATTAAGCAGAGATGTTTGCTAAAATAGCTACTGCTCTACTAGACTGAAATCTGTACTACAGACAAGTTTTGAAAATGTAGTTTTAGCATTAATCTTCCATCTTCATATCTAACAATATCTGAAATTTTGCAGGTCATTAGTTCAGCAAGTGAAATTATCCTTGTTCCATTTAGAAATTCTAAGTCAAACGGTTGAATTATTTATATTACAAAAGCACATGCACAGTTTCACAATGATCATTAGAGCCAATATGAAAAATAGCATTGCAGATTATAGCAATTAAATTCCTTTTAATTTCAAATCATAAAGGGCATAAGTTTTCTTTACCCTAATTAAGGTTTGAGGTTTAATTAGCTCAGCATTGTGGAACTTAGTAAAGGATATGATCACTTAAGGATAAAGATGATGTGTGTTTATTTCATACTATAGGCCCTAAGCAAGCTGCATCTACCTTTATTCCTGAAAGCATTATGAGTCTTCACAGATTCTGTCTGTATTTCAGTCATTTTTATGTTTGCAATTATTTTTTAAAAATAAAAACAAATCTGAAATACTGTCTGTTACCATCACCTTTAGCTATGCAGAGTTTATTACACAGTCGTGACTGATTTCTGTTTGCACATTGAAAATGTCAGGCTACCACCCTCTTAATTAGGGAACACTAGAAGTGCTGTGTCTCAATCATAGTGATGGCAATTTTTAAGCAAGCTTACCCCACAAAAAGCTTTGCATGCTTTCGAAGCACAGTGCTAATATTTTTTTCTTCTGCCAGGCACTGGGGAAGAAAGAATCTAAATTCAACAGACATTCACAACTGCACTAGTCGCTCTTGAAGCAGATTATATGGAATAAAACTTCGCTAATAATGTTCAGTAGAGTATTTCTAAATATCTCAGTGATTGTGCTTCCCTTGTTTTCCCCGTTGTGTTGCTGATTTAGTGTAATTTAGTCAAATCAGAAACTCCAAATGAGCATACTGCTCCCTGAGCAAGTTGGGACACGGAAGTCCAAATTGCTGCTTGCAGATTTTCATCTCTGTTAGCCAAAACACCCACACTGAGGCAACAGAGAGAACAAAAGAGTCTATTCAGTTCTATTCCTGAAAAATTTTTTTGTCACTTTTGATTTTCTGTCTTTTTAACATCATAGGGCTTACTAATGTGACACAGTTAATTCAATTATTTTTAAAAAATGATTAGCCGTTTACATTTTGACAATTCACAGAATGTGAAAACACTAAATGTTGGTTAGGCATATTCAGTGTGCTATTTTGTATTTCAAATTGCCTTGGGAAGGCAGCAAGATAAACATTTAGGAAAGGTTTTACTTGTTTATGAGAATGATTTGCAGCTTTCAATTCAAGTGAAACAGGACTTCTCCATCTTTCTTAAACTAAGACTTTTAATGTAGTGAGCCTGGGTTGTATCCTTGACTACAACATGGGATTCTTCTGTCCAAAACTCCTGTTGTCTATAATATTAAAATCAGAGCTGAATGGCTTTTTAAAAGTATGTGGTTGCTCATTCAAAATGTGTGGGTGCAATGCTTTGATATATATTCTGCAGGAAGTCAAACCAGATAATCGAGACAGTCTTGGTCTACAGGACTCCATGTAAACTTTTCAAATGAGCCAGTTGTTCTCCTTGGATGTTTTAGGAGATAATGTCAGTGCAAAGGTTAATAAGAATGTTCATATTAAGTGAAAATGGAAACCCACAAAAAACTGAGAACGTGTTCTTCATAGGCATAGCAAAGATGGAATATATAATAAGACTTAGGTGATTTCTTCCTAGATTTTTAACACCAGGAAAAATTCTGAGACTCTTTCTTGTAATAGGGTAAAAAAGATGTGGAAAAATTAAATGATTTGAATAAACTACTTGGAACTGATGAAAAGATAGGCCTTTCTTCCATCCTTTTGCTGTTTACTGACATAATATTTAACTGAGGAAAAACTCTAACACATGCAAAAGCTATGAGAGGAAGAGCATATGGATGGTTAAGTGATGTTATAACTGATCCAGTCGATTTTTTTAGTGTGATAAAAACGAACAAACAAAAAGTAAAACAGTAACATACCCAGCACTGCCTTCCGTGGCAGATGTGTGAGATGCTTTTGAAGGATGTCTGGAGTAGCTGTTCAAGAAGGAACTGGTATTTGAAGTGTGAAGGAGAAGCAAAAGCAAATAATTCAAACCGCAGGGATATCAGTTTGGAATTGGCTGAATGTTAACAAAGATGCTCAGGGCAAGATTTGTCCCCAGCTTTTTTGCTGTGCTCTGTTGAAAATGTGATTTTCCATTTCTAGTGCCACAGGTTTCCTCTAGATTTTGCTGCTGGAAAGGAGTCACAGTATCTCCCTGAACTGCTTTTGGAACCTCAAGTAGAGCTGATGTTGAGGTGAAGGAGTGAAGACAGCAGAAAAACGTGGTAGTGTGGCTGTGGATGCTCCTGGCAGTAGTATGCTCTTGGCTGCTACAAAAGCCTAGTGGGAGGTTCTTGCCAGTCCCTTTACTACTGGAAGCATGCTGTTAAACTGGCTCTTACCAGCAACTCTTTCATCTCTACAGCACAACTGAGAAATTATACCTGTACTTTGGAATATGGACTTCTGACAAATCTGTGCAGCTTCCTTTAAGCCCTAAAGAGTGAGGCACCCCTATCTTACACACTCATCTACTACGCAGATCTGAGTGGGAAGGGTAAGACCCAGTGCCATTAACCTTCTAATGTGTAGGACTACAACTTCTTATCTCTTTCACTCTCTTATATGTTACTGTCAGGTAGTTTAATGGCCTCTTAATTTGTGTGTGTGGATGAACTAATTAGCAATACAAAAATATGAAATCACCTTATATTTTCCTATCATCAAGTCTTCTGAGGGTTCTGAATTTGTCTTCATGCATAAGGCAAAATAATCAAAGAAGCAGAGCTTGTTAAATTTGCCTTCATTAACACTGAATTTATTTGCCTAAGTACTCTTACTCCTGCTGAGCTCGCTTAGGTATACAATTTCCCTGTTTGATATTTTTTCTTCTTTCCCAGAATACATTTTCCAGCTAATAAGGACTCCACATTTTTACAAGAATTTTTCTCTTTCTGTGTACTTCTTTCTGTCATAGTATTCAAGACCATGTGTTTATGAAAGATGATCTTTGTCAAAGTAGATCCAGCTAAGGCAGCCAGTTTGTAGCAACCTGGCAGATCTGTGCTGATCAGGCTTAACTTTCAACATCCACGACACGATCCCTTGGACAGGAAAGAAATTATGTGTGTCATCTTGTTCTTGTTTTCCTTCATTTTATGAGAAAGTGCTGCCAAGTGCATTGACCTTCTTGGTGCTTTGTTGAAGTCAAGTAATTAACCTACTGGATCTTTTTATTGCCTTTGTAGCAATAAAACTCTTGGTCAGTTGGCACGTCCCATTGATTTAGGTGCTACTTACAAGTCAAAAGCCTCACTCCTTTTTCTTTTCTCTTCTGATTTTTCATCCTTCTCTAAATCTGATGTTTCACTTTAAAGCTTCTGGCACTAAGTCGTTAATTCATATTTTAATCCATTCCTTGCCATTTGTGCATACTGAAATCCAATGTCTTAATCATCTGCAGCCTCTTGGCTCACAGCTGTTTCCTCAGCTTTCGATATCTGGCATATAAACCCTTTTAAGACACTTTCTGCTGAGTAAAATACCCAAGGCTACATCTGATATTTGACAGGATAACCCCAGTGGTATTTTCCATAGACTCCTTAACTCTCTTGGGCACTGTACAGATCATATTTCCTTTTAATATTGGAGGAATGGTTTAATTGATTTTTTTATTCAGCCTTCTGTCACTGACCTCTTTGCCACACTTCATTCCTTACACTATTCCCAAATTTTATCTTCTCTCTCTTTGTTTTGGTGTTTTTTTATTTTGTCTAGAATGGGGCAAGTGCACTTGAGGGTACAGGGAGGTGTACACCCACTCCCTGGGTCAGTATGGCTCACTATGCACTGAGGACTATGTTTGTGTGCATTCCTGCTGATAGAGGCCTGTTCGGGCTGTGTTGATGCAGGAACTGAAAGAGAAACCTGGACTACTTCAGTGCACAACTTTGTGGTTTTTCCTACGTCCACTTTTACCACAGAATGATATGCTGGGGCTGGAAGGGGCTTCATTTAGTTCCAACTCCCCTGCTATGGGCAAGGACACCTTCCACCAGATCAGGTTACTCAAAGCCCCATCCAACCTGGCCTTGAACACTTCCAGGGATGGGGCGTCCACAGCTTCTCCAGGCAACTTCTTCCAGTTCCTCATCACCCTCTGAGTGAAGAATTTCTTCCTAATACTTTATCTGAATCTCTTTTAGTTAAAAACCATTCCCCCTTCTCCTATCACTTCATGCCCCTATAAGAAGCCCCTCTTTCCAGCTCTCCTGTAGGTCTCCTTTGGGTACTGGAAGGCTCCAAAAGTCTTAAAGTCTCCCTGGAGCCTTCTCTTCACCAGACTGAACAACCCCAACTGTCTCAGCCTTTGTCTCATAGGAGAGGCACTCCATTCCTCTGACTGTCTTCTTTACCATCCTCTGGATGCACTCTTAACGGGTTCATGTCTCTCTTGAGCTGGGGACCCCAGAGCTGGATGCAGTGCTCCAGGTGGGGTTTCAGCAGAGCAGAGGGGCACAATCCCCTCCCTGGCCCTGCTGCCCACACTGCTTTGGATGCAGCCCGGGACACCTATGGCTTTCTGGGCTGTGAGTGCACATGGCTGGGTCATGTCCAGCCTCTTATCCACCAACATCTCCAAGTCGTTCTTCTCAGGGCTGCTCTCTACCACTCTCTTAGCAGCCTGTATTTGTGCCTGGGATTGCCCCAACCCAGGTGCAGGACCTTTCACTGGGCTTTGCTCAACTACATGAGGTTTGCATGGGCCCAGCCCTTTAGAAAAGGAAATTTCTTGGAAGATACAGTATTGGCAGAAGCCATGCCTATGAAGGCTTTGCTGAAAAGGCCTGAATCAGTGTAGCTGATGAGTGCACTCCCAGCTGCACTGATTTATTTTGCTTGTCTGACCCTCTGCATATCAAGCTGGAGAGCTCTGATCTTGTCCTTTTTGTCCACCTTGGGATATATGTGAGTCTGTTTCTTTACAGTGCCACAGGTTTCTTCCCTGGGCTCTTGCTCTCAGCTGACAATGAAGGAAGAAGCAGCATCTGCCATGAGCAGATCCAGGGCTCTGTTAGCTTTTGTCATCATCTCATTGTCATAATCCGTATCATACATACATCTGGTTAATGTTTAACTTCAATTGTAAGGCTTTCAAGGCTTGCTACTCAAACTGCTTAGAACATGCCTGTTTTGTACAGTGTCAGTGTTAAGTGCTGAATGCTGTGTTTGAGGAATATATTCTTTCCTCCAAGATTTGATATCAGAGACTCGGACTGATTGTATTTTGATTCTCTTGTATGTGGTGCATTAGACAATGATTTTGAAGCCCACAGTATAAAGGCTTCAACTGTGAGCATATACAGATAAAGACATCCTGGAAAGTATTTGTTGTAGGTTCAAACACAGCTGTCCAAATACACCACTAGAGTGTCACAATGGCTTAAGACATAAACATTAACAACCTTTAGTATTTCCAGTAAGTCTTGTTTTGCAGGATTTCATAGGTGAAGTTTGTTTTGAATGGTATTAAATAAAAACCCAAAAGTCAATGATTTGCAAAGCAAAGCCATGAACAAGAGTAAAATTATTCCACCAAGTTTAATTTAATATCCTTAAACACATACTTACAACCTTTCCCTCTTGATGGATATTAATTTTTATTGACATACCAAAAAGAAAATAAAAATGTACCAGTAGGTATTAGAATTTAATTCTGAAAGCTGGAGTTACCAGTTGACCAGAATTAGCTTAACATGAAAAAGTAAATACTCCTCTCAGAGTCTCAGTTTAAATCATTGCAAGTTCTCAGGATCTAAGGAGGAATATAAAGAAAAGCCTGTTTAAACTGGGAAATAATTTCTTTCTGCACTTTTTAAATCTCAATTTTGTGTTGCATGTAGAGCATATAGCTATATATATGAGTTATTTTTGTTTAAAATCTATGTGTATACATATACACAGTTTTTTAAAACATAGAAAAATTCAAACTTAGCAAGAAAGTGTTAATGTTTATGCATTATTTAGTCCCAGAGTTGCCAAGAAGTCTGCCAACACAGAGTCCCAACTGATGCTAAACATATAGAAGGGCCACCAAAAGCTGAGAGCATTGCATAGTCTGCATCTCACACTGAGTCACTTAAATTTAGTAGTTAATCTTTGCCTAGTTTATTGAAATTCACCAAACAAAGGAAAGGAGATACCACTTTAGTGGTTTCAGACTCCACGTATTTTTTAATGTATGTTAACTAATTTCCATTAACTTCTAGTTTGTAATGGTACTTAAATTTGGTTAAGTAAGAATAACCAGATTTAAAGAAAATCCTGGAAAGAGAAGTCTTTGCCTTTGCTTTGTTTATTACTCACTGGTGTGCCAGAAGTCATAGAGGCTTCAGGACTCATAGAAGACCTATGGATGATTAAGATAAATCTGTGTCCACATAAAATAAACATGAAAGATGGATGCATGTTCTGCACATTCACTTGGCAGTAGTGGGAATGTGCTGGTTTAACGTCACTGAACATGCTGATAATTTAAAGTCTTTATCAAAGACTTTAAAAACTCTTTACTGGGTAAAACTGTCACATGAGTAAAGATATCTAATAATATTAGAACTTTTATGCCCCCTAAATAATATATAATTGTACATTATAAATAATATAAAACATATAATACTTTCTGCTTATTGAACTGTAGAAAACATTGGAGAACTAAAAAGGGTTAATACAAATATTCTTTTATCAATAATTCTAAACTGGGATACAAAAGTCTTAAATAAAAATTAATCTTTTATATATATTTAAAGAAATGGTAATAAAAATTCGTCAGAGACTATATTTTTTTGACCTTAACTTTAGAGGGAAGGTTCCCTCTTTGTATCTAGCACTGTTACACCTCACACCCTCAGGAGCAAGTTGTTTCCCTCATTCAAACAGAACTCTACTGGGGATAATTTGTGTGTTTCCCAGAATCACAGAAGGGCTGAGGTGTCCCATCAGGTCCCATGGAAGGGGGTTTTTTCTAGTTTAGTTTAATGTGCCCTTATCTTATCCTTTGCTGTGTAGGGTGTCTCAGTTTCTCCATGCTCCCTCACAGGTCTCAGGGGCCTGTGACTTGAAGGGTTACCAGTAGAGACCAAGGCAAAGAAAGTATCGAGTACTTTGGCCTTCCCCGTCCCCTTTGTCACCGGGTCCCCTGCCCCATTCATCAGCAGGTCCATGTGATTTTTTTCCAGTCTGTGTGTTGTATATACCTGTAGAAGTCCTTTCTGTTACCTTTTACTTTCCTCACCAGATTCAGCTCCAGATGGGCTTTGCCTTTTCTCTCTAATTCGTTCTGTATTGTTTCTGACAATTTAAAAAATATGAAGGTTTTCCTCTTAAGCTCATGTCTTCAGATTTCTGAAGGCTGAAATGCAGCTAGCTGTAGTTGAAATATGAGAATAGCTGTTTCTAACAATCAGCCTCCCCCATTTATAAAGGCAGTTTTTAGCAGCTTCAGTTTCTTTTTGTGAGAAAAGCTCTGCGAGTTCCCCTGTCAGATATAGGAGAAAGTATATTGCAAATTAGATAAAACTGATAAAGAGGAATATTTTTTCAGATGGTTCTAGCAAAATGAAAAAGAGAAAATGTAAAGCCAAGTCCTCCTTCCCTAAATCTCGGTGTTGTAGTTTCTAGATGACATCACCTTTAGCAATTATAGTTAGAGATGTAAAATGCTAATGGCATATTACCCTGAAGGCATTTTGCAGAACATGCCCTGGAAGCAGGGATTTAAGAGGTAATAGAGGCACTTGACAACTCTTAATGGAAGCAGTAGCTTGAAAATCACACATTTCCAGGCTTTTAAGTGCGGTGTTATAAGGCTTTCAAAAACTGAGAGAGGTTCGCTAAAGAGTTCTTGCCTCATGTTCTTGTGAATGGAAATGAGCTCCTTTGCCTGTCTTGTAGAAGTGTTAGCTGAGAGGCAAGTGTTGAAAGAAACAACAGCAAGTTCAAGCAGTGGTGAATGCAGAAGCAGCAGGACTTGTTAGATGCAACAGGGAACTTGGGCTCCATGGCCCAAGTTTTGCAAGGTGTAAATATTAAAGAACACTTAAAAATTATGTACTGGAGCAAGGAGCCAGAAGGGTGTCCTCCTGGATTTGGTTTCCTAGGAAATGCAAAACCTGAATTTTATTTGAGATTTGAAAACCTTTTGATGAACTCTGTGCATTGAGCGCAGCTGGGGTGATTTATGGCTTTGTGATTTCAATCTGTAACAGGCAGAACTTCACTGGGTTGTGCTGCAGTTTTGAATTTTTGAGGTTTCAAATGCAAGTCATTAGCTTTTTCCAGCCCTTCACTTAAATCTTTTTGTAGATAAAATTTTTCTTTCAGCTGTTCATTGTGATGTTTCGGATAAACAAAAATGAAGCAGAACAAAGCAACCCCACAACCTTCTAAATAAGATTCAAATAACTAAATGTCCATTTGAGTTTCAGTTCAGTTTTATTTGCCTACTTTATTGCTGCAGTCCGCAAGTCACGTGTAGTATTTTTGACAGAAAACGAAGTTAGCAAAATAGAGTTTCTCAAACTAAGTAGGGGTAACCAGGCTGTGCATTGAAGGGATTGTAACAGCTTGTTTTTATCAGGGCTTTGGTGGTTTTAAATAGTATATCTGTGCAAAGTTAGTGTAATCTATACTTTACATGTTGCTCCTAATTTGAGTCAGGCCAAAGCAAAGAAAGTGTGTGAAGCACTGCTTGCATCTCAACTGGAAGGTTTAGTAGTTGTAACTGGAGCTAGCATGACACTGGTTATAATGAGTTAGCAGCTACTGTCTGATAGTTTTGTAGCACAAAGACCAAAACAGGTCAATGCTACAAGTGATTCTTACTTCCCTCAGATTTAATATGCAGTTATTTATGACAAGTCATGGAGAAGCTCGGTGAAACATCCTGCATTGCCACTGTGGATACAGATGGCCAAGTGTGGTTTTGGGGTGGCGACTTAAGGAGGGGTGAAATGAGTTGGCCAGAGAAGGTGTGTCCTCTCTGACTGTCAGCATGCTCATACATGAAGTGTGCCCAGAACCCTGCTCTGTGCCCGAGGCGGGCTGTCATGGGGAAGCTTGTGTCCATAGTAATGAACTCTCCCAGTCTGTACACAAGGTGGAGGTATGGAATTGCCACCTGCAAATGAACCATGGAGGGCTTTACATTCAAAAGGATTCCTGGAGATTGCTTGGAAGAGTGTTAGCTGGGCCAGACCAGAACCTTCCCAGACGCCTTTCTAGCAGTTTAAAAATATGCACAATACCAGAGCTGGAGAACAGTCCCTGGAAGCATTTTAATGTACAAGTGTCATACAGTCTCCATGTCTTTCAGGATGTTGGCCAAGTTTTCTTTTTTACTAACTCAAAAAAAATTACTCCAAGAAATTCAACATGTATTTGCTATATGAGCATGAACTATTGCATGTACTCCTGTTTCACTGTCAACTTCTGTGTGTGTTGAGCACTAATGTCTATTGATGGCCAAATCTTTCCTGACAGTTTGTCAGGAACCCACTCTGCAATAGATGAGACATAAGATCTGTTTTGGCCTGATGCCAAGTGAAATGACAGGGGGGAAAAATGTATTTCAGGGAATAAGTACACATCATTCTTAAATCAGAAACTGCTAGTTGCAGCACCAAGCATATTTTACAGGAAGCAAAAGTAAATTCATTGTGGTTTTCAGTTTGTACTGCACAACAATAAAAGCTCATATTTATGCAACGTTTTTATGATACTATGGTCTTGAAAATGCAGCTACAATTCATGATTAATGCCATGCATATGCTTACCTCATGATGGCTTCTCCCCTTGAGTCAACAAATGAGAATGTTGTGTTCTAGAGAAGTAAGTCTGATTTCCGTGTGCATAGCCACACATGTCACACATTGAACTTTCTCTGTTCACTGTATCTAATTTCTCCTGGAGTCTCCTCTCCTGTAACTGTCTGACTTGTGGTCATACATAGTCAGTGAATATCAGAACCTGTTTTCCCACTTTCTAGTTAGAGCAGACGTACTTTTGAAAGGTAATCTGGGAACTGCCTCAGTCTGGTGGTCAAACTCATTGCAAGTTTGAATTTTAAATGAAGAATATACTTTTATGCCTTACTGAAGTAAGACCTTAATACCTGTGAAAGCTAATAATACAATACAACTTTGCTCTTGTTTATTCCAGGGCACAGTTTTTAGGTGTCTTTTTCAGGTATTATCTCAGTGCCTAAAAAGTGACCATTCTTTTCTTTCTTTCCTTTTTTTTCAGCTGTGGGACCTACTGCAGAAGTTGCAATTCATCATGACATACATTGCTCCCTGGCAGATTGCCTGGGGGTCATCGTTCCATGTTTTCGCTCAGCTCTTTGCAATACCTCATATCCTTTATGAATTTTTCTTTATTCTTAAGTTCCTCTTCATGTATGCAATTTATTTACAGTGTTTGAACAAGGTTTGAAATTCTTAGGTAATTTACTTTAAAATTTGAAAATCTTGGAACATCTTCTGAGAAACACAGTTTTCTCTCTTTTTTTTTTTTT
>VZRQ01006258.1:598630-669075 GCA_013397975.1 Machaerirhynchus nigripectus
TTTTTTTTGGCTGCATAGGATCTGAAACTGGAAAACTGAACTCTGACTCAAACTGGTGTGTTTATTCCCACCCAGCCACATTCTACAGATCACTTACTTCCCCAGTCCTCAGCACTGAGTTTTGATGCACCCAGAAAGAAATGTTGTGACAGACATATTGCTGGGCTTATGGACGACTGAGCTCTCAAATATTAGTTTCGTTCTCAGTTGCTTCTAGTTGGTATGTCAGATATAAATTCATTTGAGTGAGCCAATTTCTGCTGCAATTGTCCTGATTTTTTTTTTTTTCAGTTTTAGAAGCAGCTAGATTTTTACATTTTAATGGAAATTTTTTCATTGGGGTGCTGAGAAACATTCTCCTTTTTAACCTTTCCACTCTGATTTATGAGTAACAATACGTGCTCATCAACACCAAAGCAAGCCTTCAGAGGCAGTCTGTTTTGGTGCCGATTCCAGGGCTGTCTCCAGATTTGTGGCTATGGGGAGTAAAACAGAGTTCAGTGACCTCCAGATGTCTGTAGGGTTAAAAAATGTATATTGAATTTTTGGAACAAAAATTATTCAGTTTAAATTCAGATTCAGCTAGAAACTTGATTGAATACAGGAAAATAAACCCAAAACCATTTTAACTGAACAAATTTAACTTTATTGATGTCGAAGGCGTTACCAGATACTAACTTTTAATTTCTTCCTTCTCTGCTAACCAAAGTTGTGGAAGAAGGGTTGACAAAGTGGTTTTAGTTCAGATCTACTGACGAGTTTACTTTGTACTGTTTATTAGATATATGCACTTAAGTCTTTGTCCCTTTCATCCCACAGGCTTGGGGTTTTTTTCCCTTGAGTGATTTCTTCCTTCTGCTCTGTGCCGTGAAACATAAGCAATGCTGAGTAACAATGCTTATGTTTCCAGATAGGAAGAATAAATGGGAGCCTCAGACAGAGGGAAGTGCACACAAAATAACTCCCAGAGGGAAAATTTTAGATTGTCTACTTATAGAAGGAAAGCATTATAAAAGCACTGATCTGTCCTAAGAGTTTTAGGCTATTTGTAGCAAATCCTTCCAGAATTTCACAACAAAAAATATTTTCATTTCTGTTGGGGAAGTGTCTGTGAATTTATTTAGCAAAACATTTAAGAACTAAAATTATATTTCAACAAGTTTCCCTTTCGTCACAAATATTTTCTGCAGTGATAATTTTGCTCTTCATAAAATTACCAATTAAATTTTGCAAAAGGGAAAGTAGTTAAACCAGAGTTTTGTTTGTTTACAGAGTTATTGCTAAAGCGATCTAGCCTAGCTTTTTGTTATTTATATTTAGAGTTTGCTTTGTAAATGCAAATCTGTCTTCTAAGGCAATGCTGCAATTAAGATATTGGTTAAGTGCTGAAGTTAATATTCCCACAACAGCAATAACTCTGCCTCTTTGCACAGTAATTTTATTTGTTGTTATCATAACCCTGCAAACAGTAATGATGAATGCATCTTGCAATTTACAGAGGTACTAAACCTGCCATTTCTTTACAGAGTTAATTATTTGTGGCTCTTAATTGCTTCAATCACTTCTGCAAACAGGATGTACATTTTTAAATGTCGAAGTGCCTGGGTGAACTTTTGCTGCAGAGCTCAGTGAGTATGAGCAGTTCAGCATGCTTTAATGCCTTTGAGACCAGTGTGCAGGGCATGAAGAGCAATGTGTGTGGAGCTTTGCCTGGTGGAGGCTGTAGAGTCTCCATCATTAGAAATCTTCAGGATTTTAGGTGAATGTCTATCAGGAGGCGTATAGGTGTAGCTGATCCTGCTTGTGGCTGCTAGATGGACTGGGAGACCTTTCAAAGTCGTTCTTAATCCCAAAAGACCAGGAACAGGAATGGGCTTCAGACTTGAGGACAGATCTGCAACTTCACTTCCTAGCACTTAAGTGGGTAAGATGAGGTTATGCATTTATAAATATCAACACCCTGAGAAAGTCAGTGTAGTTTGTAGTTCAAAGGAGGATTTTATCTAAAAAGCGAACAGTGGAATTGTAGAATTAAAAAAAGGAGATTGCAGTTGAGATAATCCTGTTCAGGAGAGTTTCTGCTTTGGTTGTTTCAGGGTTATAGCTCTAACATCAGAAAATGGACCTCTGTGACATCAGTTTTCCCATCCTCTAAGTGACTGTGTGCCTGGAAGGAACCTGTAGTAATTACAAGTAAAAATGTGGGTTTTGAGAAACAGAGGATTTGAGCTGGCCTTACTGCATAGTCTTGTGTTAAAAGAAGGGGATGGAAGATTTTCAAAATGTCTTTCACTTACTTGTTTTGAAGCTGGTTTGAATTTAAACACATTTTTAAATTGCAAGAATTAATCCTGAAAGACAATGTTTTATTTCATGTTGAAGAGTTTTCAGCTTTGGGGTTTTATTCTCAAAATTTGATTTTGGCCATGTTAGAAAGAAACAGTATTCACAAAGAAATTCCATTATTCATAAAGAAAAAAGTTCTGCTTCTAGACAATGTAACCTAACAAAGATGGTACACAGGAAACCTGGCTTGGGTCATAGCATAAGAAAGTATGCCTGTAAGTTTTTGACACTTCTTTTTCACTTAGACATAATTAAAACATTGGTATGTAAAATAAATAAATAATAACCTAATACAGACAAGTTGGATACCCTCAAATAAAAATACCCCGATGACAGATGATAATTGCTCACTGCACACATTACCTATACGCAAGAGAGTCAGATGCTGTTACTTGCTCTCATGACACGCTTACAGATATGAAACAGTTAAAATCACTTTTTACAAATCAAATGGGTAATGTCTTCTACTGTCCATTTAGAAGAGCATTATGTCTTTTAGGAAAACAACCCCCCGTTGCTACTGATTATGCCTAAGACACAAACAGTTCACAATGGTGTGCGAAATGTCTTAGCTCATGATGGTGGCAATTTTTTATATCAATCATGATATTAGTACCCACTTTAAAAAACTTGGTTTGCTGTCCTTATCTGTCCTCTTGGTTCTCTTTTCCTCTCTTCAGCTCCTGTGCCTCCTTCCCTTATCTGACACTTGTAAATACTTGTTCATCTTTCCCAGCCAGTGCTTGGTTATGACTGCAGTGTAATGTGACAGTTTAACTTTTTTGATGCACTTGCTTTCTGCTCAGTGCTCTCTATCACTTTTTTAAACTTCAGACTCTCAGGGCAACTAATTTTTCAATCTCTCTAATGCACAAAGACACTGTTCCAGACCACTGTCTTTTAGTAAGGTTGAGAGATTTGAAAAGTATCTTTTGGCAAATACTTGTTTCTAGATTTTGCAAATGGCTTTGAAAACATGGCTAGCTAGCCGTTTTGTGGAAATGCTGTACCAAGAATGATGCTACTTGTGTTAAAATGGGCTTTTTGTGAAGTCTCAGGGGTGGTGGGACACACATACAGTATATTGCTGTAAGAGGGTAAGCTAAAAACACTGTGGTTATTGGGTGATTTTGCCTGAAATTTAGTTTGAGATGTGCTTGATCACTGTACATTTATAGTGGTTGCTGTAGTTCATGTCTTCTTTACTTTGCACCTCCCTCCCCAGAGAGGTGTAAGGAATGACAACTGGTCTCTTATGCCAGTTTGAAAGTCTTTTTTCTTAAATTTCATGGATGTGGTACGAATTAATGAAGAAGTTAGGCCTAAAATTTTATTTGCTTGTATTTTTTAAATTGTATTCCTTTTAACTTGCCTATTTTTTAGTATCCTTATCCATCTCCTAACTTGCTTTCCAGCAGTCTGAAATATGACTTTACATATAAAGTAAACGATGGATTCAGGCATTCATTATGGTGTTTCTGTGTGTTACTTACTATTCCCCTGTCCTCACCTTCTTATTTCCTATATATTTCAAAAAGTATGAAATGCTGAACATTTTTTAGCTTTCAATCAGTACGGATTAGTAAATTCTCAGTAGGAATTAATGTGAAAGCATGACTTTGAACCAGCAGGTCGGCGTATAGAAGCATAGTGTCTCCACATAGCAGGTCATTCTAAACCAAGCAGAAACCCACAGAATGGAACACTGGACACAGTGAATGCAAGACTCCAGTGTGGAGAACAAATAATTTCCAAGAAATTGTTTTTTCCTCATCTGGGTGTGTTTTAAACTCTGTGTCAGACTCTGGGAAGACACTTTTAAGTTACAGAAGGTACCTTAGGTAGCTGGAAAAGGGCAGTTGCTGCACTGCCTGTGCTCAGGATCTGTCCTCGGGCAGAGATTTGACAGGGTCACCCTGATAATAAAATTGTGTAGCACTGAAGAGGCACTGAGTACGTGCTGGTAATGGGTGATTTGGCACTGCTTGCCTTCCTCCCTTTCCTCTCCTTAACACCTCTTTGGTAAAGTAAGCAGTAAATAAAATTTTAAAAAAGGTTTAAAGAGCTGCCTCAACGTTTTAAAAGTATAACGAAATAATTTGTGTTACCTTAACTTGCAATTTTCAGACTCTGCTATGCTTTTTTTTCAAACTCTGGCCACTTCAGTCTTTTCTACACCACTGAGTCCATTTCTGGGTAGTGTCATCTTCATTGCATCGTATGCACGACCAGTCAAGTTCTGGGAGAAAAACTACAAGTAAGACTATTCAAAAATTTCTACCCTTGTTATTGATAAAGGTTTTGCTCTCATTAGTTTCATTTCTGGTGGTAATTTTGTTTCCAAAGGTAATCCTTAAATTAAGGCATGAGAGGTTAATCTTTGAGTCTTGTTTCTGGTGTTTTACTTTTTCATGGTAATTTGGCTATTTCTGAGAATGTATTTAAACAATTATCGGTGTGTTACAGATGAGGTGTCATGTTGCATTTGTTGTACAGACACACAGTAACAAAGCTGTGAAAAAGAAAAAAAGCAGTAAAACTCCCAGTTGTCAGCCTTTTTTTGTCTTCCTAGCTAGTGCTAGCAGCTAAATTTGTGAAGCCTTTGGCACTAGCAGTCAGACTGCATAAATACATTTTGTACTAACTAGCCTGATTAAATGCTACCCTGTGGGATGCAGCAGGTAACTCTGCAGCTGCAGAACAGTGATACGAGGCACAAAGGGAAAATTGCACTGGCCAAGTCAGGGCTTGGCTGCACCAGTGAGAAGGGCCGTGCACTTACCACACTTCTTATGTTGATGCTGCTGCTGTATCTTATCCTGAAGAGTTTTATTTTGTTGCATTTTGACTTGTGTCAGGGAGTGAATATGTACTCATCTATAAAGAAATCAGTCAGACAAAGCCAAGTCATATAAAGAGGCTTTGTATTAATTTCTGAATGTGATGAGATTTGTGGAAACCTTTTGAGGGGAGCTGAGCTTTGTACACTGGCACTAGATCTTAACAAAATTCTCTCTCACTCTTCTTTTTTACTGGGTCAACAGGTTAATTGTTTCAAGGGAGTGAAGTTGAGGGCAGTTATGGAAAGGCAGGAAGCTACCACTAATCCCACAGAAAGCTATACATTTTTGGACAGAAACTCTGAACAATATTAAGTAGGAAGTGACGGTTTTAACATCTGTTACATTTTACTTCCACCAGAGCATTTTGAAAGCATGCAGTTGCCTTTCTAGGTACCAGTTAGAGAACCAAACTGTTGAAGGCACATCACTGCCATATAGTTAGGTTAGTGTCAAGTCTCTAGGTTATTGTCAAGGGAAATAGAGAGGGTCATTTTTATTTTCTTTTGGCTTGTCTCATCTTTTGATACAAAATGAACAGGAGATATTCACAGGAAATATCAAAAATAGTTGATACTTAATACTTTAACAAGGGTGTATGTGTGACTTGTTTTCATCAGTAGTGACCATCTGTGATTCGCACTAAGGGAAGTGAAGAAGTTGATGATAATAGTTTTGCAAAGCAAAGTATCCATAAACTATAAAACCTCAAGTGCAGAAAACCAAACCCTTTTAATACTTTAATCCACCACCGCTTGTCCTTTCAAAATAAGCAGCAACTACAACTTTGTCTTCAACCTGAAGGTTTACATTATTCTTTGTTAAAAATTGTGCTTTGTTGCTTGTTAGAAATTCTAGTGTATCTTTTATGATCTCACTTAGAACAAAAACTACAACCTTGCCTATCGAAAGCCTTTCAGAAGTAGAAAACAGCCTTGTAGAAGGTTCAGATTGTCATCAAAGTGAAATAAATCTTTGCCTGAACCTGTTGTATATCAGAGTACGTACATGGAATGACTCCTCCTAAATTTGTATTCATTTTGTCTCTAGTACTTTGTAGATTCTCCTGAATTCTCCTTTGCCTTATTCCCATTTCACATGAGGAACTAACCAAAATGAATGAGAGTTGGACTGAAAAACTCCTGGTTTATTAAAAGGACACTGTGAAAAGACAGAAAAAGGCAAGGAAGGGAAGTAATTTTGTATTAAGAATAAGGAAATTTTCTACAGTATACTTCAAATAATTGAATTAACTGAATGGGCCTTGCCTTACTGCTTTGAATCTTGACTTTTCAACATCTAAAAATTCAGAGGGATGGCATAAGGCATAATTGCTTTCTTTTTGAGCTGTGGAGTTAGGATCAGGAACTTGAGCTGGAATGGAAAGTTGTTCTGGCTTCTGCACATCTGCCTGTCTTTGGGCTGCAGTTCCTTACAGCCAGATGTGCATCGAGTTTTAAGGTTATATAAGACAAGACAGAACAAACAGATGGGGAAGTTGGTGTGCAGATTTCTTTTGTGGAATGCATTGACAGTTTCCCCAAGTTCAGCTCAGGGTATTTGTGGAAACTCACAGGTTCACTGCAGTGTGGTCTGAGATGAGTTAATATGAAGCAGAAGCTCTTGGCGATTTTTTTCTGTGGTGTTTCCATGCCCACTGCTTGTTGACAGGAACTTTTTTCCGGGGGAAAGCTACCTTCAATGTACTTTATGTAGCTTTTTTTTTCTTGCCTGCTTTGCATACTCGTTTTCCAGCTCTTCCTTGCTATATTGATTTAATGTAACAATGATTTTGTTAAATTATCACATATTAGCTACAAATAGTTCATTTACACATTTTTTAATAATTTAATCTCTTCATTGGAGTAACTGAAAACAATTTTGACAAGCAGTCTAGATATCAAAATTGTTTTTCTTTCAAGTCATAAATTAGATTGCTTTCTTAGATTGTTATTTCTGTTCGTCAGTATTTGCATACTTTTCTGCTGTCAAGCAAACTTCATTGTTGCTGTTTCACTTAAGGAAAAATTATTTTTGCATCTCGTTTGGGCCAACAGCGTGAAATTAGATGAGGAAAAAGAAATCCAGTTCATTTCTGGTAGAGTGAATCCAAAGCTGAAACTTTGGACTTTAGCAAGTACAGAGTACCATGTTTATTAATAGAACAGGGCTACTAGGCCAGTAGTCTGAGTGCTGAAAAACTGATCCATCTGTTCCTTGAAGTATTGGTTTGGTTGTCCCTACCTGTCCCTACCTGTACTAGCTATGTCCCAACCTGTTACATACACATGTATCTTGCCTTCCCAGGTTTCTTTTAATCCAGCTTTTTCTGCTGGCTAAAGAGGAGTTTGAATCTTCAGGTTTCTCTGACTGAGCTTCTGCCATTCTACATGATGTGAAAGTCTTGGAGAATTAAAATGGTGGCTTTTTGTTTGTGCAAGGAGCTGAAGGACTCAAGTGGCTAAAAAAAGAAAAAGGGATTCATTTCACAGCAAACTGTGAAATTCCTAACAGGCTCTTCAAAATTCAGGACTCACGCTGTGCCTGTTTGTGCTCTTGTAGTGTGTGCGCCGAGCATGGGTGTTCTTCCCTGCAATCAGCAGATGCTGTTTGTTTTTAGTGTGCCCTTTGGTACTTACTGCATGCAGAGTCTAGAACACCAATACATCGCTGAGGTCAGGGATCTTTCAGAGTGGAAAAGGAAGGCTAACTAAGAAGAAGGAAACGTAAGGCGTTAAGGAAGGTGAATGAGAAAGAAGAACTCTTGCAATCACAGTTTTGCAGCTTTCACTGCCATTGTTGTTGAAAAGAGAGGGGTGTAAAATGAGAAGCTGGGGTGCTTCTCATGAGTTGGTTACCTTGTGGGAGTTCAACTATGAGAATTTTTCTTTCTGTCTTGTTATTCTTGGGGCTTTTTTTTTTTACAAAGGAAAGTTTGCTGTGACACAGGTTTTGTCCAGCTATTGGCCTGTGTCCCGCTTCCCAGTTTGAAGAGTGCTGTTTTAGTCCCTATTTTCACAGCTGTTGGAGTGATTAGGCTGTAGATGTCAGAGAGAGAAAAGGAAATAGCAGTAAATCTTGTTTAATGTATAGATGCTTTAAAGCATAAAGTGTTTGTCCAAACGCTATTGTTCAATTCCTCTGCCTTTGCTTTTTTTTCTCAAATACTTAATCACGCTGCAGCCTGACTCTGTCCTTCTCCTCCCTTCCTCTTATCTTGCTTTGTATCTTGGATGTGACAATGACAGGACAGAGTAGGAAGTTTACTTTTATTCCCCAGTGGGTCTAACAGCTGGATCACGTGGAACAGCCTGTTTGTTCTCTGCTGCAGCTGTGACTTGTCCCCACGAACAGAAAACTGCCACCAGGAATCTGGAGATTTCACTGTTTACAAGCTGCTTGTCTCTCCTGTGCCTTCCTGTTTCTATTCTTCTGTTTCACTGCCTATTTTTGGGTAAGGCACAGCTTGCATTTGCTTTGAAGCGCCTTGAATGAATTACAGTGGGGTGTAACTGAATTAATTAGGTATCTCTAAAGAGGCTGTGATTAAATTGCCAGTTATCTCAGACTGGCATTACAGGATGCCTCTCTGTGTTTGGGACTATGTGAGCGAGCCTTGCTTTTCTCCATCTTTTTGAAAAGTGTATCACTATGTTATTGTTCCAGTCATTGTGGTCTGGAAAATAACCACCTGTAGGGTTAATACAACTGGGAATGGAGGGTGAGGAAAACCTGCCCTGCTTTAGTTGTAGTGCAGATGGCTTTTTCTTCTTTTTTCCTGCCAGCTCACTTAACCTGCCCATCGCAGACAGCCTGCAGGTGGAATGGGAAGAGTTTTCCCAGTGTACACATAATTCTGGTTGACCCCACATTATGCACATGTGTGGGAAAAGGAGCTGTGGAAAGTACCTGTCTGCTCCCTCCCGTTTTCCCCATAAAATAACAGGCCTTCCACTTCCAAATGCTCATTTTTAACACACGCTGGTTCCTCTGGTTTCCGTGTGAGCCTGCTCATCTGTTACAGCTGTTAAAATCCCTGAGCCAAACATAAAATGTCATTCACCCGTAACTGTCTGTGGCCCTTGTTTGGGATCTGCACAGTCAGACCTTTCAAGTTGTTCTTTTTAGGACTGGATTTCTTTTTTTTCTTAGTCTTTTTCTCGCTGTGTTGTTTGATTTTTCACATGTTTTTAGACCTCCATAGTAGTGATGTTTATGGAGGAACAACTGCAGCAGATGTGTATAGTTCAGTAATGGCTTGGACTTTATAGTGAGTAGCATAAGTTCAGCATTTTTCCCCCTTATTTCCCCTAATTGACAGGAGATAGTGTTTGCCTTATTTTGTCAAATGTCATTTCAGATATGTTCTAACTACTGTCGCTGCCCTGCTTAGGGTTCAAACTTAGTTACAGTTCACACTTTCTTGAATATTTCCAGCTACCTGGTCTGAAAGCCACATTGTAGCCTTGAGTGTTACTGTTCATTGCAGTTTTAGTTTCTTTCAAACTGATTACATTTCTCTGCTAATTTTTGTGTTTCTCTCCAGCTGCCTCTATTTCTATACTGTTTCTATGAACTGACCAGAAAGAAGCACTGTATTTCTGTTTACTCTAGAGTGATCTGAGGTTCTAGTGCCTTTGTTCACAGCTATTACTCATTGATGAGTGCTGGCCCCTTTGGTGACTGTGGTTCTTCTAAGAGAGGTCTTCCCTGAGTTGGCCTCAGGGCTCCTCCAGGCTTTTATTGAGAGTTGAGTTAATTTAGAACTCTTCAAAATAGTGTAAGGTAAGTATCAGCGTGCAGATAAACCTGAAATGGGTGCTTATTAGTGCATGGGACTTACAAGTCAAAACAAGTAGCACCAATGAATGAATGGCTTTTAGTCTGAATTTTTGGAGTGTTGTCTCCAAATCAGAAGGGCTTACCGGTCCTATATTTACAAGACGTGTAGAATTTGGTGAGAGTCATTCTGGAAACTGCAAAGGTGCTTAGATCTGTGGGAATCCAGCCTATACTGGTGTACTACAGCCTATACTGAGGGATGCTTGGGCCTGACTTGGTATCCTTGAGTATAACATTCATGCAGTTGTAAGTGGTAGTCCCTGGCTGGCAGTGGTGCAAAAGTTGAAGTGTTAGCAAGCTGCTGCTATTTTTCCTTCGTTGCTCTTCTTTTAAGATTGGCAGATTTCCCAATAGAGGTGATTATTTTTTTGGAAAAACATGCTCCTCTCTTTAAACAATGAGTATAAACTGGTCTTTGGGAAGTTACTCCCTGTTTTGCAGGGGCATTTGTGTCCATGGTTCTGGCACTTGGGACAGAGAATAGAGAAAACCAAAACGTTTGAAGAACAAAGAACATCTTTGTGTGTACTTCAGGCTGAATTTTTCATGAGCTCTCTGAAACTACATATTACTCATTAGACTTCTTAATCTGAATGTCTTCTCAAAATCCTTCCCTGTCTGCTCTCTGCTGTAGTGTCTAACCACTCTCTGCCTTGCACACCACCAGTACTGCCCAAGGACTTGTACCTGCAACACTTGCCTGGTTTGGGAGTCTTTAATCCCTTTCAGTGTAGAGCTCTGCAGAGTGACAAAGCCACAGCATTCAGGTGTGGGAGGTGTTGCTTCAGGTACAGCCCCAGGCTAAAAGAAGCCCTGCTAGAAACTACCTTCCCTTCAGTGTCTTGAGCTGTGATCTCCCATAGAGTAAGTGACCGTGTATGCCCCTTTGGCCACTTGCTGTAGCACCAAGCTGTGCACACCTCCTCTCCAACTCAGCCCTCATCTCATTGCTTGGCTCCATGTGTGGAGTCACACTGAACTGGGGAAATGTGAGAAAGGATGGGCAAGGAAAACCAGGCACCTTTAATCAAGTAGGTCTGGTATTAAAATAAGTGTTTTCTGAGTTGCCTGGAGTTTCACACTCAAGGGAGGCTATACAAAATTCAAAGATGTAGTTTAACTGTTTGGCAGTATCTTTTTAACTGGTAACATCTCTTCTCAAATTTTTGCCCCTGGCAGTCAATAAAACAAATTGAGGCTAATTGAATAGGAGCCATATGTGTGATAATTAATTGGGAATGTATTCTGATTCAGTGCTCTGTAGTTCCCTGCCGAGTTAAAGACGCATTCACAACTCCAATTCACTGAATCATTCTAAGAGGACAGATAAAGACAGAAGGGAGACATCAGAAAGGGAATGCATGCTGAGATCAGGAGGAACACAAGTAAGGATCAAAACTGTAAGTGGCATAAATGGAAAGGGAAAGGGGTGGGTGGGCAAAAAGGAAAAGACATGCAGAGACATATCTGAGGGGGTAACCCAACAGCCATGGGTAAGCAGGAACTCAGACCTACAGAGAAGAAATCATGAGCATGATAGAGGAGGGCTTTTAACTATATATTTGGAAAGGAAGGCAGAATAGACAACAGGACAGAATAGACAATAATGGGCTCCCATCAGAAATAGGGCACGTGTAATGTTTTAAGGGCTTATGTGGATATACAGTGGCACTAAAGATTTATAATGCTGTTCATCTAATCATTAGCTTCCAAATTATGTAAATCTAATGAGATCAAGTTCACTCACGAGACTGCTGTCACTTCGAATATTGGAAACCCCTTGAAATGGGTTGACTGAACTTCCATAAGAATAAGTGTTCTCAGCAGGTGATCATCCCATTCACTTGGATAATGTAGATCACGTCCTGGTTTAGATTTAACTGAACCAAACATTTAGGGGCAAGCTGAGGTTCGGAGTACTAAACCTAAACTTATTCAAGCCACTTTTGTCAAAATGTGGTAACTGGTAAAGCTGAGATCTGGGAGGAGATGTTCAGATGTTAGAATGGTTAAGTGTAACCATTCTAACGCAGATGATAAGACACATTTTGCTCAGTAGCTGCAGCGAATAGTTCATGCTACAGCATGCTGGGGTCTTGCTTGTCTCCTGATATACAACGGTATGCACTGGACCCAGGTTGCCTTGGGGCTGGTAAGAGCAAAATGTGATCTATCTCTTCTTTCTGAGATAATGCAAAATGCAGAATTACAAAAGGTCACCATTGCCACTGAGAGGTGCCTCTGAAACTTTGTACTAGTTGGGACTTGGTAAATACTGGATGAAAGCTAGAAGGATTTTTTTTTTCTTTTAAAGTCCTTTGACTAGCAGTGTTTGCTCTCAAAATATCAGAGATGTTTTCAGTCTGAGGAGTACTGTAGAGGATACCAAGATGAATGCTGTAAATTATTAACATTCTCAACAGTCCTTGCAGTAAAAAAACCAGAGGTATTGAAATTTATCCCTCTTTTAGATTGGATTGTGTACAACTGCACAGTAGCAGTAAGATTTTTGTTGTTCTCCAGTGTAGTGTCACTGATGCTGCACTTACACGTTTGCAGCACTGGAATGGCTTGGTTAGCTTCTGTTTTGCCTCCTTTCATCTTTTGGTGAGAAATAAGGATATTGAAAACCATGTAGTGAACTAAACTAGTATTTCTGATGCAGGCTTTCTTTGGAAGACCAGTCTTTTACTTAGTCTTGTATTTCCTCATACTTTCTTGCCTTCTCTACCTTCTGATTTTATTATTAAGCAGTCACAGAGTCTAAAAGTGAGAATTAAAATACCTTAAATATATGCTATTTTAATATTGCACACTGAAAAACCATGAAAGCACTTTGTTACCAGCAGTAAAGAATATGAAGAATAAATTCTGAAATGCCTTGTTATCTTTTCCTCCTTTTATGACATTTAAACAATTTGTCTCTCTTTGTGTAAGTAAAGGAGAAAAACATCTTGGCCTCATTTGCTGAAGCAGCTCCCAACATTTGTTTTGGTTTTTGGTTTTTTTTCCCCTGTCTGTTCTCACTCTCTCTGGTGAAAACTTCACCAGGATATTTCTCATCACCTCCTTTCTGTTCTCCAGCTCCATGCAGTTTCTCAGGCTTTTGCTGCTTCACTCATGGGCCCAAGTGAATCAGTCCTGTGGAGCTCTTTGCCCAGGGCTGGGCACAGCCCTTAGTACCTTTCCTATAACGTTTGTGTTGGCTCATGATGGGAAAAACAGAAGAATAACACTCGTCTGTGCTATTTCAGATACCTGTTTTTGTGTAATGTAATTAACACATTTGCTTTTAAATTAAAAGCACTTCTTTCAACTGCAGACAGTGAGGTCCAGCTGTGAAGCAGAGTCCTGTGCTAAGCCCTGTCCTTACAGGAAGGTCAGGATCCTGACTTCTTTTACATCCTCAAGATCGAGCATAAAAAAACTCTGTGCACTTGCATAATCTTTCCACTTACAAAGCTTCTTGTATTGCTTAGTAAAAAATATCTGAAGACAGTAATTTAATGCCTTTTAAAAGAAAAAGCATACTTAGACACAAGGGAAAAGAAATTAAGTAGCACAGTAGCTAAATAAGACAAAAGTAGGAATATTGATGACATTTTAGTAAAGCATTAGTGAAAATCTTAAAGTACACAGGTGCTTAAATCACTTGTTTTACAAATAAGAGGTGAATTCCCCAGCTAAACCTTTGAATGTCAGAGCACTAAGGTGGGCTGTTTAACCCATGTTTGGGCACTCAGCTTTTGATCTTAATTTCACACCTCTCATTTTTCATTCCCCTGGTTGCAGAAGTACAGAAACTTCCAGACAGGTGTTGGAATATGCCAAATAAACATGCTGAGTAGCATCTCAGCAGATGACCACAGCTCTGGTTTTAACACCTACTTCAACAAAAAACAGCAACAAAAAAACTAAACCGAAACATTAGAAAAAGAAACAAACCACAAAAAACCCCAAACAAACCCAAGAAGCTCTCAGAATCTGTTATAAAAACCTTTTTAAGAAAGTAAAGAAATTCTAAAACCAGGAAGTGTTATTGATAGTAAGACCTTTCTGTGTTTTAAAAGGATGCTTCAACAGCTCTGTCTTTAACAACTGGGACTTTTTATACCTTAGCCCTCCCCTGGTTTCCTAGCGTGCAATCAAAGCCACTTTTAATTGTTGTTAGATGAAACAGTGGCCCAGTCAGGGAGGGAGAGGAGGAAGAAAGCATGAAAAATAAAAGAACGAGTGATCAGGAAGGAGAAATTGCTTTCATTTTTAAGAGATCCCTCTTTCTTAATGTTAGTTAAACCTAAGTTGTATCTTCCATGCAGCTGCCCAGAAAACCTGGGCATGGTTGCGCGTGAAGGGGCTGTCAGCCCTTGCTGTTAAAACCACACTGAAATAATTCTTTGTTTTAGATGAAATTGATTTAAAACTACTTCAGTATCCTTCCCCTTCCAATTAATACCATTGTTTTTACCTCTGGTGTCCTTCAAATATTGATGGATGCCTGCTTATTCTGCCATGTCTTTCTCCTCCTGCTTCACATTGCAGACAAATGCTACTGTGTTTTTAATGGTAAGCCTTTGTTTATAGAGCCAGCAGCATTAGCATTCACATGAAAATACTGAGGATTTTTTTTCCAGATTCCCATGAATAATCATAGGGCTGCAGCACAGTGGAGTTTCTATCTGTTAAATTTGCCTGTTAGATGTCATGGAAAAGTGGATTGAAATTCATTGGATACAGACAAAGAAAAACTTTGGATCAACCCTAGAAAGGCATCTCTGCATCTCCCAGAGGGAAACTGCTTTTCTTTGTTTTGTTCTCTTTCAAAGTAGAGATCTTCTTCTACGCAGCAGGAATCTTGGAAATCTTGAATTTGTGTTTTGGGGTAGAACTCAGCAGCAGCGGGGCAGACAGAACAGCTGGAATTTTGTTTTGATCTTCTGGAAATAATGATTTATTTAGCATGGTCAAATCAGCAATGATTTATTTATTTATTTTCCTCAATTTACCTGATTCTCAGTATACTCTCCAGACTATATTCCCCAGACTGCCTTAATCCCCCTCAACCTTTTTTCTATCTTTCTGAGGAAATTGGGAAACTGAAGTGCGAGAAGAAAATCTTTCCAGGTAGTATGTTTGGAAAAGAGAATATAGTAAGTGACTTAATCTTTTTGCAAAGGGAAGCAATAGTTTTAATGACATGAACAGTGTAACACAAACCAGTGGGTTATCTCAGTGTCCATGTAAATGGGGGATTAAAATAACATGAAATAGATATTTCAGGAACTAAGCAGGATGTTGACTTTAAAATTGCTGAAGACTTAGCTGAAGACAGTCCAAGACAATCACTTTCTCTCTAGGGCAATTGCTGGAGGAATTGTACTTGCTTTGCATAGAATAATGCAATTCAGGAAGAAATTCAATTACTGGGCTAATTATCACATTGGATGAGTGGTAACAACCAAACATAAAGCAAGAAGCCACTGGGGGAAAGCCCAAATCACCTACTAATCCCAAAAGTTCACAGTGAGAGGTCCTAGTTGAGAAGTGAAGGTGTTGCTGGTTTGATTGTTAGGTGTAGTGGATTATAGTTTAATCCAATGCAAATTCCCATTGCCTTCGAGAAGATACAAACACAGCTTTGGTTACTAATAATTGTAGAAGACTTTTAAAGTCCAGAATTGATTACCTGACTGCATTTATTCAACTAAGCTGAATTTCAGCACAGAAGGTTGCTTTATAAACTGTGTATATTACCCTTGGTCTTAAAAAAAATGTAATATCTGTATAAAGATTTGAGGTTTTTTAGTAGTGTCTGAAAAGGTAAATCCTTGTCCAGTGTCCCGAGGCCCATGTTTTAGGTATATAAACGGTTCTTACTCTGGTTGGAATGGAGGATAAAGCCTTAACAGAGCCTGTTTCTGTTTTGGTTTGGTTTGGGTTTTTTTTGCTTGTGAGGGCTGTTCTATTTCCTTCCCTTTTTCCCACTTGGGCTGCATCATCTGTCTTGGAGTGTCCCAAAGCACTTGTGATTTCCCCTGATTGTTTCACACATCTTTCTGTCAAAGGAAGAAAGAAGGGGGGAGGGGAAAGAAACAGACCCAGAGCTCCATGCTGGGCAAAAGGATTCCTGTTTATTATAGATTAGGATTTTCTGAAGTATTGATTGATTTGTATGGGTCTCAACATGCCTCCAGAGCAGAAATGCTTTATAGGTTGGTGAGAAACTGGGGTAAAGAATAGTATTAACTTGTACCTCAGACTGCCACACTGATTTCAGAGGGACTGAAAGTTAATAAAGCGTCTCATAGTCTTAAAACATATGCATTTGGAAATCAGCAGTGTTTCTCTGCTGAGAATAGAAAATTGATTGAATTCCATAACCTAATGTTTATGCTTACTCTTGCATATACAGGTGGATTATATATCAGGGCGGAAGAATTCTGACAACCTTTTTGAAGTAAAATCGTTCTTTATATTCTGAACTGCTTAGAAGGCCCTTCCCCCCACTGCCATTTTCTGCTGAATAGGAAATGATAATTGCAGTTACAATGAGCCGAACCAACCAGGAGCAGGAAGATAAATAATACCTCAAATTAAATTTTAATCTATGTAGATAATATACTAATATTAATTACAAATAATTTTAATTAAGACTTATTTTCTCAATCATACTTTTTGCGAAAGTAGAGAACCCGCCTTTTAAAAGAAAAAAATCACTTGCTTTTGGTAGGAAGTAGAACTGAAGCAAATCTGTTCCTCTTCTGTCTGGTACATGAAAACCTGTGTGCAATTTTTCTGTTGGTCAGTTTTCCACAACCTTTTTGGGGAGGCTATAGGGAGTGAATGAAAAGACTTTCTAATACATCAGTGGCATCCTTCTCCCAGTTGGAGTCAGTGTGAACTTATAGCTTCAGCTCAGAAGTTTCCAATGTTTTAAATATCCTGTGTATTGACACACAAAATCCTGGGAACCAATACTGAGATGAGTCTCTGCTGTGTTTCAAAGACATCATTATCTTTACACCATCCTTTCTCAGTGTTATTTAAGCTGTTTGAAAACCTCCCTTATAAGTGATCCCTCTGTGGTGCTGTCTTCTTTGGGGCACGTCTGAGTTATCACATTGAGTAGCTAAATTCAGGGTGTGGAGGTTGACTGGCCAACCCACCAGCCTGCACAAAATCTCTACGGGGCCCTGTGCTCCCCACCCCGTGAGCCAGACCCCAGCCAGGCCCACCCAGCCTTGCCACCCTCACTGCACTTCCACCAAGGACTGATGGGGGCCACACCTGGGTGTCTCCTGTGGATCCCATGCCAGGGAAAGTGGTGTTGTGGCACTTCTCCCCTCTGCTTGCAGGCTGTCGTACAGACGAGGCCCTTGCCACTGTCACATGTAACCTTATGCTGACTGCTGTTTGGTGTCTTGTTTGATTTGCAAAATGTGATGTATTTACACTGGTGAGGCTTTGCTGGGAAAGCTGAGGAGATGCAAAAGGTGTAAATGTTGTGTGTACAAACCAGAGCATTTTAAATGTAGCAGAGCACCAGTTTAAGTCGTGTGACCCGATACGTAAATTTACTCCTTAGTTATGTGTAGCTGCTCAGACAGAGAGCTGCTGGGCTGCCAGTTGCTTGGCCTGTTTTTGCTTCAATCTTATTTTCCAAGGAATGAGAAATCATATTTACATATTTGATAGATCTTCTGTTAAGGCTGGTGATTGAGGGCAAAACTTTTGAGGCAATATTCTTAATGTAGTGTCCTGAAATCCTTGTATACCCATGCCAGAGCAGTATTTCAGGGAAATTGATGTTTACTTCCGCATTTTTATTGGCCAGAGTTCCACTTTTACCCCAAGTGCTCCTGGGTGCTTGGGAGATGCTTTGGATTTGGTGTTGAATATCCTTACTCAGCACAACAATCATTCCCTTCTGTTTAACACATGCTGGCCCACAGTGATTTACTCATTCCTTCTAGTCAGATTTTATTAGTGTCTTTTGTTACAGGTAGTAATAAAAGCTCAATCCAATCTACCTTTTTAGTTGCTTTCTCTTTTGTAACCATTTTTCCTGTGGATTTTACATTCCACTGCTAGGGTGAAAGTACTGAATAGGGAATGTGCCATTCATAAGGGTGACAGGGTTAGTGCCAGTATGAACAAAGGCCCTCTAATTTACTCTTGTTCAGCAAAAAGGATGACCAGGGATTCTCTCATTGCTGCTTAGCTATATATGAAACTAAGCAAAGGATTTTTTGTTGTTGTTTTTCCATAGATGTTACACACCCACAGAAATGTTTTCACCCAAAGAAAACTCCTTGAGTCCAGCTGTCTCCCTTAAGGCTTAGAAGGAAAGAAAGGCTGATTAAATATTCTTTCTATTCATTGTTTTGGTGGCACCTGGCTGATCTTATTTTGGAACCAGTTCAATTATTTAAGTACATAGTGTTGTGTCAGATGCCAAATTCTGAACGGACTGTGCCCCACAAGAAGGAAAATGGGAAGAAAGAGTGTGCTGATAAGCTACAATATCAAAAACAATACTGACCTGAAAGACCTATATATGCCTGATGAATGGATTAGTGTGAACTGCCTAATGATATGCACACAAAATTAGGAGATATGTTAAACAAAAAAAGTGTTTGTTGTGAGAATATTAAAAAAGAAAAGAATTGTCTGTAAAGATGTCTTTATTTCCAGCACCAAAAGATCGGACCATTCCAATACCAGACTGGCCATTCAGATTGAAAAGGATGCAGGTATGGCCTGGAGTTTGGGTGTCTTGTTTGATTTGCAAAATGTGATGTATTTACACTGGTGAGGCTTTGCTGGGAAAGCTGAGGAGATGCAAAAGGTGTAAATGTTGTGTGTACAAACCAGAGCATTTTAAATGTAGCAGAGCACCAGTTTAAGTCGTGTGACCCGATACGTAAATTTACTCCTTAGTTATGTGTAGCTGCTCAGACAGAGAGCTGCTGGGCTGCCAGTTGCTTGGTTAATCATAACATTTGTGTCTGTGTGGAATATGCAGCAGGCACCCTAGCTAGACTCAAGAGGTCAGCTGTGGGCAGGGAAAGATTTTGGAAAAAAAGCAGCAAGTTAGTGGTGCCCCTACCACTGAGCATTTTGGGCTGACAGGTGTCTCCTCTTTCCTGGAGAGAAACCTTTTCGAGAGGGGGGAGAAGGGAAATTGGAAAACTTGCAAGAGGAAGAAGCAGGAAAGATGGTGCGCTGCTCTGCTGGTTATTAGTGCACTAAATGAACACCAATCCATGACCAATCCTTGGCCATGTAATGCCACTTCCTGTTGCTTTGAAGGGCTACCTAGGAAATGTCGATCCTATAAAGTATCAGGAAGATACCATCCAGCTAGAGGAAGAAGAGTTAAGTAGAAATGAAAAAGAATGTGAAATTTTATGCAGAATGGCTTTATATCATTTTTTTTCTTTGCGAATGTGTGCTGCTCTGGTTGTAGGAAATGATGACAATAATCTCAACTCCATTTTTTATGAGCATTTGACAAGATCTCTGCAGGAGTCTCTTTGTGGAGATTTGATCCTGGGCCGCTGGGGAAACTACAGCACAGGAGACTGTTTTATTCTGGCATCGGATTATTTAAATGCCTTTGTGCACTTGATCGAAATTGGAAATGGCCTTGTCACCTTTCAGCTCAGAGGGCTTGAATTTCGAGGTAAGGATCCCTGATGATTTAAAAACCAGCAATAAATCCTGTCTGTCTTTTTAATCTATCACACATCTGTAGAAGGGCATAGCATTTGAGGACCTTTCTCTTTCTACAGATATTTGTCTGTCTAAAAGCTTGATACTTCTTTGTGTCATTATATGAATGTTGTTTTGAAATCTAGATGTTAAGAAATTCAGAGCCATGTTCTTCGGTATCATAGACTTTCAGAAAGAAGGCTTGTTGAGTGGTTTGTTTGGTTCACAGATACTTTGAGTAATGCTTAGTTATGTTTTCAGATTATTTATTTTCCTCCATAACTTTGAAAATTTAAGTTGTCCTTAAAATTGTTCAACCCAAAAACCCTTGTCTTTGGGGAAAAAAAAAATCCCGAAAAAACCAAAATAAATAACCATGGAAAATATCCTGTGTCAAACCATGCAAGAAGCCAGTGCTGAGATGGTCTCTGTCACACTAGAACAACAGAGTATAATCAAGGTGACTTTTCAACAAGGTTGAGTGTGAGAAAATAGGCGACAGACTGGCTCTTTGAATGCACTCAAGTGTAGGAGGATTAGACTAGGAAATAACACGTGTGGGCTCAAGTCTTGACTCTGTGACAGACTCCATGTAGGATGTTGAACAGGTTGTGGTGAATGCTTCATGTTCTCTTTCCTTCCTATGCAGTAGGGATGAAGATAACACTCTTGTGTCCTCAGCAAAGTTATGTGGAAAGAAAACAGTAAATGCCTGAAACAGCTTGGTATTGTAGTACCTGATTAGATACCTATTCAGAATAGATGCCAATTGTAAGGATAAACAACTGGAAAGGAAGAAGGATAATTTATTTATCAGCCTTATAATTTCTTGTTGGTGCTGCTGACTGTTGAGGAGTACATGGTCATGCATGTGTGGTTCTGAGGCGTGCTTCAACTTCTAAGACATCTGTGCAAGTATTCCTGTATTCATCTTCTCCTTGGGTGACCCCAAGGTGAGCAGTGGTGCTGCTGTGTCAGGGATAGGTACTTGCTTTCTAAAGTCCAAAATTTATCTTTGCTGATCATCCTTTCGTGTTAAAATAGTTCAGTGTGGGATTTGAAACAAACAGAAGAAAGAAATCTTCCCACTTATATTACATGAGTTTTGTGGGGTTTTTTTTTTTCTCTATGTGGTTGCCCCATACTGCTGGGTCCCTCTCTATTATCACTCTTGCCAGGCAGTAGAAGTAATGTAAATGTTGGAAACAGATGAAACCGTATGAGAGGATGCTCAAGCCACGTGCTAGCTGGTTAAAAAGATCAGGGGCCTAGCAGGCTGCCATGATAAACTGGAAGTTGGTTGGGGAACAACTGGATAGTGTTGTTGCAAAGTGGTTTGGGAAGGCTTTCTTTGACATTGAGCCAGGATCATTCATGGCCAGCAAGTGCCATTTGGCATTTGGATCTGGGAGCAAAGCTCAAAAATTGCAGTGTGCCACATGTTGAGGCATCCCTCTATTCCCTAAAATCACATTTTAAGTAATTAAATGTGTCTAAAAATTGACCTTTCCATGCAGATTGCCTAATGCTGTTCAGTGTTAATTAACTGTAGTTAAAACTGTTTTACTTTGTGAATAAATACAGCAGGTCTGCCAGCTGCAACAGGTCTTTAAATTCAGCTGGGGCTGAGCCCCACAGCCTCTCATGTCTTTTATGGGCTGCTGTTGAGAGCCAGCTGAGCTCTCATGAGGAATATCCTCTTTCCCAGTCTTTCTTGCACTCCTCAGGGGGAGGTTGGCAGCCTGCAAAGCAGCACCTTTTTCTTGCCTGAGTGTTTAACAGGCCTGGACCAAGAGAGCAACAGCAAACTGAACTGGAAAGCAATGCCAGTTACTGGAGGAGGAGAGGAGTGGGGAAATGGGGGTTTCACCTCGATTATCTCATCTTCAGTACAAATCTAGTCCCCTATTCCTCCTCACCCTCAGAGTATCACTGGGGGAAGAGACGGCTCACGACTAGAGGAGGAAGTAGTTGGAAATGGGAGAAAAATTGACTCCCTCTCTTTTCTGAACCCACTGGATAATCCTATTCCAAGAATAAGACAAAATTTGTGGTTACTTTGTGTCCTCACAGACATGGTATGTAAGGAAGTTTTCTCTGGTTTTCAGAGTACTGGTTTGAGGAGTTGTTATGGGAACAGAAACTAGGAGTGTGTGTATTGCTATTCCATTGTTTTTCCTGGAACAGAGAAGCCATGTAGGGTTGAATAAAGGAACTTACCTGAGACAAAACCAGCTCAAATGTAGCATTTACCATACCATGCGAGAGCTGAACCCCACTGGACTGTGCAGAATGAGTGCCAGAGAAATCACACGAATTACAAGCTTGCTTAAGGATGGAGTAGGACAAGAAAAGGAGCCCAGAGGGGAACCAAGCACAAGCCAGATAAGGATGCCTAGATCTGCCTGATGCAGATTATAACAAAAGCCTCATGATGGACACCAAAATGTGAGCAGATAAGGTGCTGTGTGGCCAGTGGAGACTTGCTGGGGTGATGTGCTGACACCATAGGGTTGTTTGTCTCCAGATAACCCATGAGGGCTGGTGTGCTTTAGATGAACTATGCTGCAAAACTGTGCCCTTCCTGGATGTGGTTTGGTCCTTCTGCCAACAAGGAGCTGGCCTGCTCTGGTGGGGCTGCAGGCCACAGGGCTGCCCAGACACGCAGGCACAAGTCTGAGTAAAAGGAGCCAGAGGGGCTGACCTGAATGCAGAAGTTCCTAACGGGGTGAACCAAGGCTATTCAAAGGACATTGTGTGAAAGCTGAGACTGAAATTCTTCCTTGGAAGGCATTCTTTGCGCCTTCCCTTGAACAGGATTGCTGCCTACAGGGGCAGGATGGTAGAGTGGGCTTCCGCCAAGCAGCACCAAGAGCCATCTCCTGGGTAGACTGGGCACATTCTTCCCCATTTCAAGTCTTGCAAATGGCTAGTGAATACAGCCTGAATACTGAATACAGTAGGATTTTTTTTCTGCAGAAGTGAGAGAGTGTATGGAACTGCCCTGGAAGAACCTGGTGGTTTACAAAGTCAAGTGGCAGTTACTAAGCACCAGACTCTGCTTTGGGCATCCTGCATTCCTATTTTTAGTTGTCTGGTCATGCACTGTTTTTTACAGGGGACCCTAATTCCTTTCATTGTACAGAATGGTTTCCACAAGGGGGAGAAAAGGGCTAGAGGAGGAACTTGTAATCTGTAATTTCTGAGCTTTGACTGCTTAGCTTCAATTTCAAACAAGTAATTTTAATTGAGGGCCCCAAAAATCTGCTGTTCCTTAAATAGGAAATCTGTGTTTGCTTTGGAAACAAGTGAGTTACAACAGTGTTCTCTGTGACTGTTTTCTGTTTATGACTAAACCAAAAGCAATATTTGCACTGTGGAGCTCTGGATTTTCCTAAGGGTGTTTCTTGTTGTGGTGGCTGAAAGGCTGTGCTGGCAGTGCTGGTAGTGCCTGAAGAAGGGGTCACAGAGCCTTCTGAATTTAAGTGTACTGTGGCAGGAGGTACTTGCTGCCTCCCTGGTTTTCAGTCCATCCTAATTGAGAGTTGGCATTATAAGTGACTGATCCAGATGCCTTTCTAACTGTTTGTAATAGGAGCATTTGTCTCAGCTTTTAAATGAAAAAACAAACCCAACCAAATGCCTGCAGGCAGCATAAGAAGGTACAGACTGAGCAGACTGAAAGAAGAGAGTCAGCAAATCTGGGATTCCTTTCATCTATCTTTAGTCCTGTTCATATTAAACACCTTGGATGAATTAGGTTTTCACTCTCCCATTTTGTGGACAGAGAGGGGATGTGCCTCCATTGTGTTGTTCATCCTGAGTGCAAAGCAGAGGGGAGGCTCAAGACCTCCAGGCACTGACAGGAAATGGCCAGCTCCTCCTTTATGGAAAGCAAAGAGAAGGTAGTAATGAGCTGAAACTAGGGGAACACTTCCAAGGAGCTGCGCAGTGGTGTGGGGGAATTGAGCCCTTCAGTAACTTAACGCTGCTGTGTGTGTTAGACCACAGCAGAATGCTAGAAGCAGCCTGCCAGAAGAAATACATAACATATCATTTAATTTGAAATGACGAGATGGGAAAACCCACAGTCAGGGAACAAGCAGAAACAATGTCAAAATACCTCCCTCTCAGGAGTTCCCTGTAGAACAAGGGAAATTTAAAATGTTTTCCTGTTTAGTCTGTGTGTCTACAAAGTATCTTTTGGAGAATATTCATTTAGGCATTACATGTATGGAAACTACTTACTGATGGTGTTGCTGAAGTCTTCAGGAGCTGTTCCTGCACAGTATTCTTCAGTCATTCAATGAACTTCTAAATCTCTGCTGTTATTTTTTGGTACTGTGTGTTGCACGTGCAATATTCATGCTTCACTTGGAACTTCATTAGCTGGATCAAGGCAAGAAGCGCAGAGCTGACACAGATGTAGTTGTACACAGTGGCAGGCAGCTGTGGCAGCAGGATGGGATTGCCTGTGGGGCTCTCTCTGTGTTAGCTAGCTTATTTCCCACGCAAAATGGTGTATGAAAGCAGCCAGTTCAGGCTATGTGCTCTAGGCAGTAGTGATGTCTTATAAGGACAGTTACTCATTTCTGCAGCTTGTGTGTATGCTGCATAGTTTTATTACAGTAGCAAGTACATTACCAGTGTAAGGAATATTTATTTGTGTTTGATTTTTGTGTCTGAAGGCTCTGTAGCATTAGGAAGAATCATTCTTTATTTAAAAAGTGGTTGCAACTTCTATTTTTTTACAAATCACTTCTCGCAGTCGGGAAATGAAAGTGCCCATGTTCATGTCTTTCCTGAGACCACACTAGAGGTATGTTCAATGTATGTACCAAAACATTAAATGCTATTGATAAATGACAGAGTTCAGAGAAAAACAGCATTTTTTGACACATCTTTGGGAGAGAAGGTTAAAAACCAGAAGTGCAGTGTTTGTGTGAAGAACAAAGACTGAGAGACAAAATTCTTGGAAATACTAGAAACATGGACAGAAGGGATGCAAAGGGGTTTCTTTAATCTTGGTGATTTAGTTGGGAAGAGTAGCATGAAACAGGGAAGAGGATACTTTATGTTGAATGCAGGAAATCTGTGATGAACAAGCCTTTCTTGGGGTACAGTGATGTTCCAAGAGTGGAAGTTGTCTACGAATTTCAAATAGGCTTATTTCAAAATATTTCAAACATACTATTAAATAATTATTTGATGTCTTTTTTCCTTTTTCTTTCTTTCACAATTTTATGTGTATTTATGGGTGCCCCAGAGAAGACTTCCGGAAAAAAGGAAAATGTTAAATGCAGTGCAACCTTTTTATTGAGAAAATATCTTTGCCAAAACCAAAATACTGCATCTTGCATTGCACTGCAAAAGATGTGACACGAGAAGTTTTTGTCGTAGCTTTCGTAGCTGCGAGTTGAACAACAAACATCTTTGGTGAATGCTACTTCCACGTGGTCTTTCTTAATGTGTCTCTGTGGGCCAAGAAAAGGAAAGCTTTCTGATGAGAGAGGATGCCTGTTATTATAGCAACTGATCTGGTTTGAAAACCAGATTGTTTTCAGACTTACAAGCACCTGAAGCAGCTGAAAGCCAAACTACAGTTTTATAACTAACAGCTTTGATGTTTGAGGAATTGATACTGTTTTTTAAGTCCTGAAATTTTTCTTTGAGACAAGCTGAGACTATCAGAACCTATAAATTACTGTTCTTTATCCCAGTTCCACAAGCAAAAGAGCAGGAAGGAGCCAAAAAAGTTGCAGGTTTCCAGAATGTGTCTAATTCTGAGGTTCATGAGTTTCCATTTGTGAGCTCAGTTCACTCCTCTCTAAAGTATTTGGTTTTTTTGTGTTTCTAGAACCATATCTGATGCCTGTTTCAGTAGAGGATGGCCTTCCAATGGCTGTAATTATGCTCGCTGTGCTTATTTTGTGTGATAACTTGCTGCTTGTTAAGCTGCTATCCTGAGCAGAAAAGAAATGTTGGTTGAGAAGGAGCCTTATCTATCAGAATTTGGGAATACTCGAATTTGCAGCATAAGCTTGTTGAAGCAGAGCCGGATAATTCTATTGTAATGCATTTATTTTTAAGACATTCATGTGCTTGGTTTTGCCAAACAAAGGGTGGGCAAACAGGCATTTTTCTGGAGTCGTCTGTGAAAATACCTGTGCGTGGCTTAGGAGAGGAGTTACCCTGGACATGAGCACTTTCTATGAAGATTTGCACCCCAGCTGCTTATTTGTCAGCCGTCCTCAGGGCTCAAGCTATTGCTGCCTTCAGCCACAATAATTAGTCCCTGTCCTGGATGTGTTGTTAAACTGAAGTGTTTTATGGAAATTAAAACTGCTCCTAGAAGTATGTGGTTGTGTAATGGATTTTTCTTTCTGGCCCCTCAGATCTTGAAAAATGCTTTTCACTCACTGAGTTCTCAAAATTGAATTCAAAAGCATACTATGATTTCAGCCTTAAATTCCAGAAGGCTGGGTGATCATTCAGTTAGGTGTATGTTATCCTCTTGAAGCAAGATTACAGTCTTCAGTTTCAGTTTTCTCATTTCCATTTAGGTCAGATCATTCTGGCAGAGCACGAGTCTGTCCTCAAATCCTGATGTGTCAGGAAAATACAAAGAGCTCCAAGTTTTCACCCTGGCTGTCTCCTGAGCTCACACAGGCTGACCTTGCTTTGTTCAGCTGGCACATGTTTTTTACATTGATGGATTTTTGGCAACCCTCCAGTGTTAGATATCTTACAAATGAATTGGTCTCATCTATACTAGCAAGGGTCAGAGTGAATGACTAAACTCGAGTGAAGTGCATAGATTATTTTCCTTCTACTGCAGAAAGAAATGTAAAAAAATGTATTCCCTTAGATTTTGAAATTACTAATTACTAATGAAAACATTTTCCTGTATTTTAATATTTAATGGCACTACACTTAATTATATTGCAGAAGTGAAGTGCACGTTCTGTTCCCTGCTCTTTGGTTTTATGAATAATTCTCTCAGAGTTGCTTGAACTTGCTAATTTTTTGAGAAGCAATATAAAAGTTGTCATTTAAATCATCAGCTTATAGCACGTACAAAAAAGTCTAGGGCCAGCCTTCTGTAAAACACAAGTACAAATGCTTGACTTCATTTACTGTCCCTTCTGGCTCAATGGGAAAAGCTGAGCACATGCTCTTAGTCTCTGGGTACTGTTGTCTAGAGTAATGAACCAAAAAGGATTGATGTATGCACTGGTAAATGAAATTTTACAGTAAAATGCCAATCTGGCATTGAAGTCCAGCCAGTGCATTAAGGACTAAAGTGAGGCTCCATTTAAGATGAGAGAAAATTACTGGCAGTCGTTCTAGAACTGACTGCAAGAATTGGGTGGGAGCCAACATGTACTTGAGCATCAAGCCTGAATGTTGTCTTTGTGGACCTGAGTCCTTTTACTAGATGTTGTTTGGAAATAGGAATCAGCAGGAATGAGGATTTGGTGTTTTGTCAGAGCACTGGCCATGGCTCAGGTTATACCTTTAAACTTAACAGGGATGCCCCAGAGGCTGCTCAAGCAGTACAGACACCAAATCCCCAAGGTGGTAGTAGCCAAGTCCATCAAACAGCTTTTGTTAATCAAGTGCATGTTTGCCAGATGTTAAAGAGCACACCCCAGATTTCATTCTTTGGAATAAATCTGTAAAATGACGACATGAGCTCCTTTGGTTGTTTCCCAGACCTTTTGTAATAACACAGTCCCTGTTAGAATGACTCTCGCTCCTCAAGTTCAACATTGATTGCACCCCTGTAGTATAATTTTAACTCCAGATGATTAAAATTACCTAGCAAAGACAACTTGGAGGTATTTTAATCTGTAGAATTAGCTAAGAATGCAAATAATGTTGTGGCATCATCTTCTGTTTGTTATGCAGGTGATGACAGTTTCCTTTAAACACTGAGGGTCTCCTGGATTCACCTTTTCTTTGCCTTACCAGCCTCCTTAGGCCCTGTATTTTACAAAATATGTCCCCTAAGAAAACTAATAATTACAGAAACTGCAGTAATAATATTTGGCATTTATTGAAAGAGGTAGTACAGAGAGTAAAGCCTTCCATGGAAATAAAACTTGATATTTCCATACCAAAAGAAAAAAAAAATATATATGAATAGTTACATAGACTGAGCAAAGGCATCTTTAAATCCTGTTGTTGTAGGGGGATATGTGACAGTTGTTCATTGTGGTTTTCATTTTTCATCACTTGCAAACATTTGGCAATACTTAATTTTGCACCAGGGATGAAGATGTATCTTCTCTTAAATTCAGTGTAATACTGAGAGAACTTTAAGCTTTCAAAAATAAACATAAAAACAATAGTAACAGCACCAGCATGGAGCATTTGTTCTACTCTTTTCAAGCAATGTACAAAGGAATGTTTTTCCTACTTCATTTTGAGTACGATGTCTTCTGAGTTGACTTCACTGAAGCATCTGCTGACCCAGAACAGTTCTTGGGGTTTTTTTGCTGTAGAGCAGTAAGTGTTAATTCATGTAGAAATCTATGAAATACGAAGCAGAAGCAGTCCAGTTCATGTCCAGTCCAGCTGGAAATCTCAGCCTAATAGATCATGTTTTATACTTGGCAGTATTGAAAGGCGAGATGTTTATATTTGGATAACCTGAAGACATTTAATAATTTTTCATACTGTATATCCCTGAAGTCTAAGGAGATAGCAAACTGAACAGAGAACCCTGGAATATGCTGGATCTTTTTCCTCTGTCTCCGAGGCCTACAATCCTGTGTTTTCTCCCACATTTCCTTCTGATTTTTCTATTCTTTTTTACTTGTATGTTTTGCTTGCTGCATGCATTTTAGCAGTTGCACAGGCAAAAAAGACGTGATAACCAATACTTTGGCATATTTTGTTGTATTTTGAAAGGTTTTTCTTAGGAGAAAGGATTCAGTTGATACAAACTGAAGTTCACAGGTTGTTGACCAGAGAGTTGTGATGGGACTGGAACAGACAGTTGAGGGCACAGGAGTTTTCATCATGCTCCACAGAAAGGCCTTTGGGATGCTGCCCTGCTCCAGGCTCTCTTTTGGGGTGCTAGCAGACTGCAGGGAATTGAAGCTGGCACTGTGTTCTTGCCTGGCTGAACATTCAGATGATGAACAGAGCCAAATACTTGTCCCATTTACAGTGGTACAACAGGTCTGTTGGTCCTGGTGGGGAGGGAGCTGTTGAACTGCAGTGCAGTGTCACATCTTTTCCTCTCCTGTCGCGTCTGTTTAGAAGCTGATGGAGTCAGCAGTCTGTGGGGTGATACTGAATCTCTGGCACAAGGCCTGTGCAAGATGTGTAACTTGCATCACAGGAGATGGCCTTGAAAGATGATTTATGTACAAACTCGGTGGGGAGTAAGTTCTGCAACAGCATATGGAGAGTAAATTTTAAAAAGAAGCATACATCAAGAACATAAAACTCATGTATGTTGAGAATACTGGGGGGGGCACATGGTTGTCTGCCTTGGTTTTTATTAGTAGTGCCCTACATGGTATAGAAACCTCATTCACAGATTTCAAATCCACAAGGGCTCAGCTTGACCATGCAGTGTGCACAGCACAGGCCAAAAATGCAGAGTCTGCATTATTGCTTCTGCATCTGCCTCATGACTTCTTTGTGAGGTAACACATCCTTTTTAGAAAAATTTACTCTACTTTGATCTGAAGCCTGTGTAATAGACTAATTAGAAAGCTGTTCTGTTCTTGTGATGTACTGCCACTAGTGCTGTTCATTAGAGATGTTTGATCCAGAGTAGCTTTTACTCCAGTGGGAGAGAGAGCAACCCAGTAGATGTTATTTTTGGAACCTGCTCTCCAAGGTAGTTTGCTAAAACTCAGATTTTACAAGTGCTCTGACACACTAAAATCTTTCTTTGGATCCAGTATGTTAGAAGTATAGTATGAAGAAGCACACTGAGACTTGGATCAATTTGCTTAATGTGCCTTATGGAGCGAGACTCTTTAGTGTTGCTTCCTGGCGAGTTTTTATTAAGGCAGAAGCTGTGGTCTGTAGTTTAGCTCAGCTCAGAACCCATTAGAACTAGAACATTAGATCAGGCCCTTTTGGCCTTTATAGGTGATAGTAAGTGAGTAATGTGCAGCCCTTTATTTGCTGCTGCACATGGATCAATTAGCACAGCAAGTTTGTTGCCGTAGCTCGCTCTTTTAGATTTTTGCTAAGTGCGTACGACCTTCAAAAATACTTTGAATGTGAGCTTGCAAGACGTCCTTTGTTTCCTCCTCCCCCAATAACTGGCAGCACACTCTCTCTTTCTCGCTGCCAAGGGACATACTGCCAGCAGAGAGAAGTGGAAGCTATAACAGAAGGAGATGAAGACAACGAAGGCTGCTGCTGTTGTAAGCCTGGGCACTTGCCTCACCTGTTGTCCTGTAACGCAGCCTTCAACCTGCGCTGGCTGACGTGGGAAATCACACGAACCCAGTACATCCTGGAAGGATACAGCATCATTGACAACAACGCTGCAACAATGCTGCAAGTGTTCGATCTGCGCAGAATCCTTATCAGATACTATATCAAGGTAAACTCTTTGGTAAAGTGTACTTTGCTCCTAGGCAGGTTTGTCAAATGGAATGAATGCTGTTTGTCTATAGAAGAAAGAGCATTTGAAGTTTTTTTGCTTTATGTTTATCCATCTGCACTACAGTCTGGCAGTCAGACTGACTTGATTTTAGATCACAGAACCATGGAATCATTTGGTTTGATCTTAAGATCATCTAGTTCCAACCATCCTCCTATGGGCAAGGATACCTTCCACTGGAATAGGGATAATTAATTCCTTTCTCCCTTTGCTAAATTTAACTCTGATCACTTATGCTTACAGTTAGTACAGAAAATGGCAGGCATGCTTCAGTGGGGATCAGGAAGGTGAATGACCATCCTCTAGTGATAAAGTCAGACTAAGTGTTCTTACTTATGTTCTTAAGTTTTTACAACACTTCGCTAACAGTTGGTTATTTCTTCTTGCGTTGGCCTTTCCATTGGTTTGGTTTATTTTTCTGGAAAAGAAAAGAAAGAGATTAACAAGCATAAAGTTCTTGGGAAACCTCTGAAAAGCTGATTCTCAAATGTACTTTTTTAGTAGTGCAAACCCCCTTCTTACCTTCTGTTTTACATATATACCATAGCACATTTGAAGTTGGTTTATTCCACTGATCACACAGCAGTTCATTTACACCATTTCTGTATTTGCATTGTTATTAGGATCACAATAACCACACAGATACTAATTTGTCAAAATAATTGAACCTTGTAGTGTAGCAAGACATCTTCATCCTCTGCCAAAACAATTCCCAGTCCAGCAAATTAGTAATTTGTTGAGCTTTATAGTCTTCTACTGCAACAGCAGGAGCCAAGTGCTGCTTCCTGTGCCACTGGTACTGCCACAAAGCCAGTTGCTAAAGCTCCAAACCATCTCTGACATCTCCTTTCTGCTTACATCTTTGCAGTTGTAAAAATCTGTCAACTTCAGAGAGAGACCTGTTGTAAATAAGTTAATCACCATTTTTTGCAAATGAACCGGTGTAGTATAAACAAGCTCATTGCCTTACAAAGCTGCTTTGATCATGCAGTTGATTACTTCTGGGATTTCGTAAATAATTTTGCAGGCAGTATGGCCTGGTAACCAACCTGCTTTGTTTAATAAACTAATTAGAAATAAAACTGCATGTGAGCATGATTTTTTCATTTGAGAAGTGGGTTTTGTGGCTATAAATGGTTTTAAAGCAATGTAACTAAACTAAAAAAAACCCAAAAACCAAAAACCAGAAAATAACCCTTCTTTAACCTGTAATGAGTATGTTGCTACAATTGCTTTGCTTTACTTTAAGAGGTAACTTAAATAACTGGAATATAAACTGATGCAAGTTGGCATATGACTCAGCTTTTGATGGGGAATGAGACTGAAAAAATCCCAGTCTCAGCTGCAATCAAAACAGCATCTTATTAGTTTAAAGCAATGAAGAATTGTGCTTTGTAAACTGGAACTGTTCTTGTGCCTTAAAAGAATTAATATATGAAGGACCTGAGTAAAGTGTGAGGTTCATCACAAGGGACGTAAAACTTAACTGAAAGATAGTTTAGAGCTTCTGGTTCTGGACACACCTGAGAAGCAGCTGACATAGCTAAGATGGCTTTGACAAACTTTCATCCCATGTGAAACAGGTGTGGTTAGTTGATCCTGTCTTGAGTAAGAGGGAGGTGAGCTAAATGCTCTCCACATCACTGAGGTGTGCTGTGGCTCCATCTCCACTCTGTGCAGAGTTCATGTTCACCACTGATGGCTCTGAAAGTGTGAAAATCAAATCTCTTCTGGTTGGATTTAGCTGAGCCACTACTATTATACTGCATTGACAGACCTTCATTCTCAGAAAGGTTGGTCTTCATTCTCTGTTGGCTGTTGGTTTCACATAGTCAGTCTTTTTAATCTACTTCTCTCTTTAGGGAAGGAGGAACAGAAGATAAAAATAACCTGTTGGCACCTTCAGTATTAGCTTGGGCTGGAGCTCCCTTCAGTGAAGGGACGGTGCACTCAGGAGATCCCTTCTTTAGAATGTCACTATCCAAAAGAAAGTTATATGGATATTTTCTTCTTGTATTTCTAAAGTTTTTTCCATAAACAGGGGCTTTAAAAAGATTTGGTAAAATCCTTAGTACAGCCTTGGAAAGTGAGAAGATTATAATATGTATTAGATCAGCTTTTTCCCTGTTTATTTAATGCTTGCCTCCAAATAAACAGCATCAGACTCAGAGGTGAGAATTCATTCCTTCCCCAGCGCTTTCTTCTGGGGGAATCTAGATCGAGACCCTGTGCAGTTTCACTGTGAACATTTTAAAAGTCCTTGACACTTTCTTTTTGATGGTGTGAAAGTAATTGTAAGAAGAACTATAGATAAGGCAGTATTCAGGTCACATAAATCACAAACTTGAAAAACACTTAGGCTGGAGTTTCTGCAGGAACTGCACTTCCATCGCATTGAGGATTTGGAGTGTTTCTGGTTTATTCTCTGTAGCTTACAATATTGTAAATATTTACCATATTGTTTCAGAATTGCCATATAGCCAAGGATGTACTTGTGCACAAAACATATCTTGGAAGAGTTACCAAGAGCAGAATTTAATTAGGTGACGGAAGTTTTTGTTGTTTCTGTGTCTGATTGCAAGTCTGATTTTTTTCCCAGCTGAATCGGCTTCTTTGTAAACACAGATGAGGATAATAAAAAAAGCAAACTCTATCTTGAAAATCAACAAAGAGAATGTATGCTTTGTTTTAGTTCCTCTATCCTTCAAGAATAATTATTGTATTGGTCTTTTAAACAATGAGTGGCACTGAGCATCTTATTCCTAAATCATATTTATTTCATTTGCAGTTCCACTGACAGCCTAGAAATGCATGTATTTCTCGTTATAAAAGGATTTTTATTCCCCACAAATAAAGTGGGTCAGCTCCTGTAGCCCTTCTGCATATATTTTGAAATAATTTCCTGCCCAACTACTGTGATATTTTTCCCTTGTGCCTCTTCCATCTCTTCTTCAATATATTCCTATTTAAACATCTTTTAGTATTCAAGAAGTCTGTGTATTCGCTGAGTGCTGTATTTTCAGCTCCTATTGTTTCTGCATGAATCTTTTTTAAGGAGTCTATTGTTCTCCACATGCCAAGAAATTAAGGGTCCATCCTGTCTGTATCTGTCTGACTTGTCTTTTTCCTCTCAAGCTTGATTCTCCTCTTACTTGTGTATTTTTGTACAATTTGAAAGATAAACTACAGAGAGCATCTGGGTTTTTTTAAAGGGCTGGTAGTGCTTCTGTCCTCTGTAATCCATCATATTTTCATTTTATACATTTATTTACTTAGTACTATTTTCATTTACTGGGTAAAGTAGAACCACATCATCTTCAGTCGTGTATATTTGCTCCTTGTTTGCTTTGGAATCCTACTCTAAATTAATATTGTAAAACATTGTAATGGGACTTTTCTGCTGATGGAAAGCCACTGGAACTTCTTAAGTTTCATATTCTTTTGAAAATATGCTCTAAGTTGTGTTTGGATAGAATTTTTTAAATTACTTTTTTATTTATTATTATTTTAATGTATCCAGACAGAGCAGTTAGAAGAACTTAAAACTTAGAAACTCAGGCACAGATACGAAATACGTGTTGCTGCTTTCTAACATTTATGTATTTGGTAAAAGAGCCCCTGCTGAATGCTGCTCCCCCTTAGGTGCTTTAAAAGCAAACTCAGTTTCATCAATTTTCAGCTTTTTAACCCGACATAGAAAAAAAATCTATTATTCTTTACCTGCTGCATTGATAAATAACAGACTTGTGTCATACACATCTGTCACATCTCATCTTTGGGGTTAATAAAGAATTAGGAAAGCATCATCCCCAGAAAACAGTAACTCTACTGAGGCAAAAAGAGCCCTATTTTGAGGATGTGACCATCTACTACTGTTTCTTCAAAATATGCCTAAGATACCATTGTTATCACCTTCTTGGTGATAGACTGTAGAACCCCACTGGTATTACTTGAATGCTGGAACTCTCTAGTTCTATCATTGTATTGATTTTCCTGTAGGAAAGGCAGAAGGATATTAAAAATATTACTTCTTTTTCTGTTGTCTGCTATCAATACCAGTTATTATCATCTTTCTAACTTGAACACTTTTGTGAAGCAGTAATGATGCTAAGCAGTAAAATGTAAGAAGTATATATACTATTATAGTTCTTAATATGTCTCTATTTGGCTTACTCTCTTCTGTGTAAAATATGTCAGCCTTAATCAGAGTTTAGAGTGACTAACATTTGCACATTTTATCAACAGAGTATAATATACTTCACAGCAAGTTCTCCCAAAATCCTCGACTGGATAAAAGACGAATCCATCCAAAAGATACTGCAGCCTTATGCAAAGTGGCATTATATTGAACGTGACCTTGCAATGTTTAACGTTAACATAGATGAAGATTATGTCCCGTGTCTCCAAGGAATAACAAGAGCCAGCTTCTGCAGTGTTTATCTGGACTGGATTCAGTTCTGTGCTAGAAAAAGGGTGGAGGTATGTGTCAATTTTTTTTTTCTTTTTTTTTTTATTTAGTAGTATTAGTTTTAATTCTTGGGATATGAGTGAAATGATGCATGGCTACTCTTTTACTTGCTCAGTATTAGTAGAATAAAATTTATTTCATATAAGCTTTTAGATTTAATGTAAACGGAAAACGTATGTTTTGTGGAATGGAAAAAACATATTTTGGAAACTACCTGTGTGCAAAAATTGGAGTCTTAAGGAGCATTAGTCTTTGCATACAGAACCAATTCTTTACTGTGCACATTTCCAACCATGTTAATTTCATCAGCTCTAGAAAGCGTGGATGTATCAAGTGCTCACAGAAGTGCTGCTAGAGCAGGCTCCATTCAGAGAATGTCATCAGAGCATTACAGTTACTTCAGTGTTGCCAGTGACTAGTACATTTGCCAGATGTCTGGGATGTCTGTGTATCCTTTTCAGAAATCTGGCTGTATTTGGGTAGAGTTGCAGAAGGGTAGGGGAGTGCATGGCACACTCGCTGCTGGCGTAGGTCACCTCGGAGAGCTCGTGACTTGGACGCGGACCATGCCACAAAGCCGTGTGAAGCCTCTCGCAGCTATCTAAGGCCAAGGGCAGATGTACAGCTGTGCATTTGCATGCTCTGAGCCACTAAGATTACTGATGGTCAGCAGCCATTTGTCAGAAATGCACTACTGTATTTCCATGGAATACTCAAAATAGCTCAGGGGGAGAATACAGTTTCAAACAAGCATATTGCCTCCATCTAATTTTCTGATTATTGCTGATAATGGCAAAAATGGAGAAGGGTCTCTTTCCTGGCCACGATGTGCTGTATTTGTGCATTTTTCCACTCAGGATCACAGACTGCACGTCCCGTTATTGACCTTAGCTGGTGTAACATCACTGAATCTTTCTCGTAACATCACCAAATGGTTCTGCTCCACTTTGGTTCCCTCTCATGTCTCTAATGCTGAGTACCATTCCCCCAGTTCCCCTGCATATCATTCTATTAATATTGTTTTCATTGAATTGTCTTCTGAGCCCTTTCCCACCATCTCCTCCTACTGGGAATACTTCACTTCTTTTCTTTCTCATCTCCATGTCTCAGCTCCCAAGTTCTGACACACAAAGAATTGCACGGTGCAGGGAAAGCCGCTGTAAATTGATGCCTTTCCACTTGTTCTCTAGCTTAGATTTTCAAATTCAATAATAGATTTAGGGACGCCAATAGACTTGAAACATTTCAGTTAGACTTCAAAAGGCAAATTAATGGCTGCACTGGTGCCACACACACACATTTATATTTTTTTTTTTTACATATTTACCTTTGTTTATTAATTCACTGACTATAGAGAGGCAAAGTTCATGTAGGAGATGGGATAAATAAAACCAAGGTCACGGTACACATAACCCAGAAAATCAATGTATTTTATAGAAGGAGGTACATTCTCCATTATAATTGGCTTCAGTTTTAGAGTCAAAGAAAGCTCTAAGAAATCACTCATTGCGTGGACTGAAATAATAATCTGTATCCTCCTGAAGATTAACATGCATGAAGGATTGTTCCAGTTTTTTCCTCCCTGATAGCAAAATTTTCTTCGTGAAAATTTCGTAAAAAAACCTCTCCTGAGCTAGTAAACATAAATGAAATGTTCTGACTGCTTGTTAAAATGTGCAGTCAGTGTCATCAACAATTTAGACATCTATTATTATTCACTAAAATTGTGTGCCTCCAAACTTTTCCAAATAGATTGTACTTCTGGAACCTGTGGTAGGGTTTCGTAGGAACTGTGCCCCATGAAAAGGGTTTTGGTTGTCTCCAGTTGCAGTGTCTCTCAATAATAAGGAACCTCCTCCAGTTTAGAATGCCAGATCTGGGAGGAGTGGAAACAAAAAAACACCCCACATTAAAAAACCACCAACACCAAAGTTCCCTTCCCTCGGGATCTCACTACTTGAGAATGAAATGTTCTGTTTCTAGCCAGTGGGCAAAATAAGCTTGCATTTTCCAAAAATCCTCTGATGGTGATGATCTTCCTTCTTGTTCTGTTTAATTGGAAAGAACGTTTTGGTGTCTAGGTCCAGTCACATGGAAATTTTATGAATGTCACCATTTCTAGCATTGTGGTGCTTTTAAATACGATGTTAGAGTAACATGCTAATCTTAAAACTTTGTAGCACCTGGACAGTGATGAGGATTCTCCTCTAGTGACGCTTTCCTTTGCCTTGTGTATCCTGGGTCGGAGAGCTTTGGGAACTGCATCTCACAATATGGCCATCAGGTAACTTTTAGGAGTCCTTTTTCCTCATGTTAAAACAAAGACCTGTTTGTCTTTTTTCATGTGATGTGGAATCTCAAGAGAAGATTAGATCAAGGTGAAGTCGCATTTCTCCATAAAATGCTTTCTGTCATTCCTGGTAATCTTTTTCTTTGTGGTTGGCTAAATTACTTTACTTTTATAATAATATAAACTATTTATAGTAATATAATTTAATATATTTACTATTTATAATAAATAACTTTACTTCACAGGGCAAAGCAGAATTTTTCATTGAAAGAATGGGTACCAATGGTTATTGCTTGTGTTCACTCATGCCTGGCTACTGGAATGCTGTCCTTCCTCTGGCATTCCAGTAGGAGGACGAAATCTCCAGAAGAGGAAGAAACTGCTGTCATCTGAGTTGTAGTTCGCTAAATAATAATAAATGTATAAGGGTTCCCCTCTGTATTCCTCAGGGGTGTGTTCCTGTTCATTGTGCCACTTCCTTCTGGCAGCTAAGGAAGGGAGAACCTCTCATCTTCTGAGGCTGCAGCTTTGTTCTCAGTCTACCTTGCTCATTTGTTGATTTATTCTAAACACTTCTTCCTAGGAAGTCTGGTTAGTTAAAACGTTTCATTGAGATTGTTTCTAAATATGCTCTTCATCTAATATTTTTATTAGGGATTCTTCCATTTTCACTGGGAGTTCTGAGTTGTTTGATTTTTATGCAGTATAATTTACACTGTGTTATAGATGAGGCATTTTATTAATGAAATAATCATTTTTTTTTTTAAATAAATTTTTTTTAAATAATTTACATTATTTAATCATTATTGAAGTTTAACTTCCCACATAATTCTGGGTTTTTATTAGATTTTTTTGAACCATATGTGTTCACAGGCGTTTAGTAACAATGGAGAAGTTGAATAAATACATTTTCTAAGTGACCTTGCTGTGTTGGCACAGAACGGTGAGCAAAGATAGCTAGACCTCTATCAATGTGCTCCTTAGAGGGGATTTGTCTTACTAACAAGCAAACAAAGACAGCACGTGTGATTTTGAATGCATTTTGTTGAAAGATAAAACAGTCCTTTAAAATATTCATTCTAGCTTTGTTATCTGTTGAGACATTTATAACATTTTGTTTTATGTCTGCCATGCAAAATGTTTGTGGCCCACGTGACTTATTTCTTGGTGTGCTGCTGCTTTCTGCTTTCTAAAGTGGCTTTTGTCATCTATTTTCTACTAGTCTTTGCACATTCCCTTCCTGTAGTAGTTTTCTTCTGGGTTGCATTTCTTCTTCCTTCATTTCTGTTCACTCAAGTTAGTGTGATGTTTGGTAAGTCATGGATATTTTTCAAATTGTCCCATTTTTTTATGATAGGAATTTTAGAATTTGGGGGCCTGATGGAAAAGTTTATGTGCATTTGTTATATTTGTTTGAGAAAAGATTAAAGTGATTTTTGATCTGGGCCTGCAATAGATAGGTCACAGCAATATTAGGAATTCATCTAAAAATATCACAAAAGCTTCCTAAAACTGTCATCACATTGCACGTACTTTCCACTGGATCTTAAAATCTTCATTACAATGCTTTGGCACTAGCACAGATACAATAACAATGTCACCTATTTGTACTGGCTTACATGGTTAGTAGCTAATGCAAAGGGATAATATTATCAGAGACTTTCCAAAGCTTTTCCAAAGCATGAATGTTGAGGATAATTATTTGTGTAGTGTTCTGTAAAGATTTTAATAATAATTTCTGGAGTCAGCTATACCATGTCTTTTCAAAATCTGGCAAATTACCAATGAACTGAATTACTTCCTTTCTTTTGGTAAGTAGAATCTCCATATTTAAAAATACTTTTCTTGGGGAGCAAAGGTCTGCAGAAAGGCAAAAACTGGGGTAGCCATCTGAGGTGCACAGCTCTGTCACTTTTTTTTAATCTGTTCTATATAATCTTCAATTAAGTCCTGGTTTTCTTTTTATTAAGCAAATGCTGCAGGGCAGTATCAAATCATTGTATTTTTAAAATGTATTTTGTGACATAAAAGGGACCAAGTGGAAGCTTCTGTCGGTACCTTTTCCAATGCTACTTCACAAAAGCTTTCCCTAAAAAAGTTTCACTGTGGAAAAACTGTGTCACTTCCCCACCTGGTTAAATTACCTTTAATGCATTTCCACTGTCAGAAAGGTTTGGAGAAATAGAAAAGGAATCTGAGTAGCACAGTTGAAGTTATAAATTGCTGCAGCTCCAAAACATGACTTTAGCTTGGTGAAATACATTTCTTCTTGTCTTTCAGAAAGTATATATCTTAACCGACAAAACCAATTTAGTAGAAATTATTAACTAAGGAGCAAGATGGGTACCCTATCTCCCCGTGCCATCAAGACCTTTAGCAACAGAAATCCCCTTGAAATCCAAAAAACAGAAATCCACTTGAGCACGAAGGGCAGGTCTAACCCTACCTAGGGTGTTTATTGCTTCAGACAGATCTGCACAACTCATTTAAACATAAATGAGCAGTAAGTCAGTGAGACTCTGATAGGAATACAATTGTACAGCATGCCAGGGGAAGGATGTCCAATATGTGCAATGCTGATGAGGCCAGGAGATGCTCACGAGAATTATCTTCAGGCACCCCCACCTCTCTGTGTTTGGCAGAGCACAGCAGCTCTCACCAAGGGCGATTTTGAGACTTCCTGCTGGTCCTTGCCCCCAGCTCTCAGACTGCTGCAGGTCTGCATTCAGTCAGATGGGGTAGAAGTACTTAAAGTCCTCAGAAGCTGGAGGAACATTCCTTGGGTGATGCTTCACAGTCCTTTTCTTGGAAAAGGTGCCATGATATTTTGGGGACCTTTTGGAGCCTACTGGTGCTGAGAGAGGGTTTTAGTTTTCTCAGGAATGGTCAGAGCAGGCAGTGCCACAGCCAGATGTGTGCATGAGAGGGGGATGTACCACATGTGTGAGGTTGGAACTAGATGATCTTTAAGGTCCCTTCCCACCCAGGCCATTCTGTGACTCTAGCTGTTGGGGTCTGGGTTATTTTGTCAGTGGTCAGGGCTCCCAACACATGCTTTGTCACACTCAAATGCTGGATTACAAAAACATAGATTTAGATTACTCTCATAAGCACTGAGCATTTACCTTGAACATCATCTTGGGACTTTCTATTAATTCTTTGTGGAGCATCTTGTGTACAACAGTGCTTGAGCTTTTGGGATGAGTTTGAGATGTAAGGGCCAGGTAGGCATCGTACTCTTCTCCTCACTGTATGAAGCATTTGAGTTGTTCAGTGTCAGCAAACCAGCCAAGAATCTGCTGTTCTCTGCAGTTCATGTCTCATTCTCAGAGGTGACTGTGCAGGTAGTAGGAAACTTTCTCTGGATAAGGTCTAGTCCTTGCTGTGTCTTGGAGGAGTGACAGTCATCCAACTGCTGTGCAGTACAGCAAAGGTAATGTTACCGTGGGCTGTGCACTACAGAGTTGAGAGTCAAGTTTATATTGTGTATGCAAACTATCAATTTGCACTCATTTACACATGATTTTGTCTAATCTATTAATCAGCAAATGTCACCATGTAAACCAAGATTTTAAATGCTCTTATATAATGTATGTAAATAATTATTCGGTGTACCTGTTCATGTAAATGTCAGTAGAAACCTAACATTAACACTAGATTACACAATAAATGTATTCATTAAGGAGGCAGAACATTGCAATGCAAATCACTTGCTCTTTTAAACTGTCATTAGGAGGCCTCCTGCACAAAATGCAATTTGAAGAATGACACGACATTACCATTCATTTATTCAAATGTGAGTGATACGTTTAGCTGTGTATTTGTTAAAAAATTGAAGAATAATTCCATTCAGCCACTAAAGCTACTAGTAAATAAATATTTGGTAAAAATTTCAAATTTGAAAAAATACAAAAATCTCTCAATCAAGCACCTCTAATCAGATACTTCCAACACTACCAAGACTGCCTGCTCAGGTTCCCCAAGCTCAGTGTGGACAAAGGGTCATTCCAAGGAATGCCTCTGCCTGGAGGAACTGCTGCTCACTCTGAAGCCCAGGGAAGCAGCTGGCCTCACTTGCTGCTTCCCTTCTGGTCACCCCATTGCACTGCCCAGCATCTGAGGGAAGGGGAAGGCACAGAGGGCACAGGCCATGGCGAGACAATGCTGCTGCTGGTGCTGCACTGCTGGTGGGAGTTCAAGCAGAGAGTGCAGCTTGATGTCTGCCAGAACTGAGCAGAGCAGAAAAGTTTGACTCTTAGCTCACAACCACTGTCCTCTAAAATATCCAATTAGAAGGGCTACCACTGAAAATATTTCAGGTGAACTATGACATTCAGGTCATTACTAGCTCACAGACATGCACGTTCCTTTATTCCTTAAATAAACCCACAGTTAACATTGGAGAAGGTTTGCACATTACAGACAGAGGATGGGTTTTGGTGTGCAGAATACACAGAGAGATTCACCAGCTCATTAGTCTGCATCCATACTGTTTTCAGGCTGGCATTAAATGCTTTTAGTTTCAGCTGTCAGAACAGCGTCAGGAGTGCAGTAGGAGGGAGTATTTGCTTTGGCACTGTTGCCCTCCCTCTGGTGTTTGTGGCACTACTTAATCCCCTCTTTTCTGCACGTTCAAGGGGCTGATGGTTCCCACGCACCTACCAGTCTTGTTCTAAAATAGCTTGCAGTTGTGACAGCAGCTTTTCATGTTGTTAGCTCAGAGGGTTAGAAATGTTGCCAGATATAGTAGTTATGTCTCTTGCAGATTAATGTTGTTTCTTTGACATGTAATTTTACCTTAACTAGTTTTTTAAATATTTTGAACCAGCTTGTAACTATAGCAGATTACTAATTGAGGTATGTTAAAAGTGGGCCAAGAAAGCAGCAAGAACCTTGAGTGAGGCTTGAGATCAAAGTGGTTGAGTCAGGCCTGAGATCAAAGTGGTTGACTTTTACAGCTTCGTAATAATCTCATTAGTGTCTTCAGGAGAGAGCATAACAGTGGGAAGAATAACAAGAGCTATATCTTATATGGATTAAGGAGGCTGCATGCTACAGAAGTAATGGCTTGAGATAGCGTCACATTATAGGCAGAATGTACCCAAAAGCCTCATTACAATTGGCAGGAGAATAAAAGATGCCCATGGTTTTGTGAATACAGCAATCTCCTCCAGACCGCTCTGGTGGAAAATACAATACATAAAATAATTGACTCTCAGCCTCTCACAACAACTGCCACCACTGATTTGCTCCTTGTAGCAATCGTGTCTGTTGTTAAAAATCCTCTGAGTTAGAGAAGTTATTATGCAGAGGGATGACAAATGGATGAGCCTCCCCTAAGCCCAGGGAGAGCTGTACGTGCTTCCCCCTGCTCCCTCTGCTGATGCTCGGCTGCGGTTTGCGTGGCTGCCCTAGTCCTGGCCGTGCCTTCAGCACGTACTGCAGCCCACAGCAGCCTGTCTAGCTGGTGCTGATGCCTGTAAGACACTTTGATGTGAATGCAAACTCTCTGTCTGCTCTGGTGTTCAGATTTGGCTGTGAGAGCCTCCCAAGATGTAAAAACCAGTTCTCTCTCCTGCCTACTCCTCCCTTCATCCCAGCCAACTTTTCAGAGCAAATACAGGGGGTGTTATGTGGGGAAAAACTATACTACAGATCATCATTAGATGCAGAGTTCAAGGTAGATTTTACAATTTTATTCTGGGAAGAATATTTTGGTACAGAAGGTTTTTTTCCAGGCAAGGATTCAGCTGTGTATGCTGATGTCTGGTGGGTGGGCAAGTGAAAGGAGCCTTCCTGATGTCTAGCCTTTTCAAAGGGGATGAAAGTCACATATTTCAGCACACTGGCTGCACTTACCATTCTACCCCCACCCTCCCAGCTGGCTTATGCTAGGGCTTTCCTAGCTATTAAGCAGGGTTTGAGTATATTATCATTTTCTGAACCGCGGAGATGATCGATTGAAAGTCAGTGGGGACCAGGACCCACTCCTTGAAGACACATAATAACTCCCACTGAAATCAGTGCTTGAATGTTTTGAAGATCTGAGTCTGCCTCACACAGGCATGTTTTAATACGTAACTTAGTACTAATAAATGCAAATCAGTTAAGAATTCATAAGAGCTTCCCGGTACTCCTTATGTTCCCAGCAGCGACAGCAACCCTGCCTTTCTGGCTAGCTTTGGTCCCACTGATTAGTTGATTTGTATTACATGATGCTTTCATGGAGAAAATCAGTATCCAGCTGTTTTTCTAGTAACAACATATGTATTTCCATTTTAATTTCTAAAACATGCTACCCACCAAGAGCAAAATTAGAATGTCTTTGAGCTGAAGTTGGCCAGGCATTCTCCCAATCTCTCTTCTCCCTCTCTCACTGAAGAGAATATATTGAAAAGATTTTTTCTTTTTATAAAATAATTAAGAAAGCTCAACTGTGTGGAAAGATGATGTGTTCTCTAGAGAAAGGCTGGGCAGTAATGAAAACTACTAACATCTTAATACAGCTTCTCCTCAGAGCCTTTACCATCTAAAAGATCAGCTGTTGTATGAGTGAGTAAAATCTTAGCAGGTAGATGAAACCATGTCCCGTGGGTTTGCAAGAGATGCCTGTTTTTAATAGATGGGTCTGTTTTCCTCTATTTTGAGATCACTCCTTCAGAGCAACATTGGGACAGCAGTCAGCTACAAGCATTATACAAGTGGCAGTGGCATGGGAATCGTGTAATTCAGGGTGCAGATTGGAGCTGAAGGCTCACTGTTTCCCCTCACAAAGCCCTCAAGCAACCGTCTTTTAACAACTACCTGATTTTGTAGCTTTTACCTTGTGCTTATATCTCAGGTCCAGGTAAACCATGATGCAAGGTCAGGCAGAACTGCCTACATCTACTTGCTTACATTAGGAAAAAGAAACCCAGTGTGTATTTGCTTTAGGGCTCATTGTTTCAGTAGGAAACACCTGGTGTTTGATTCCTGCGCTCACCTGGTTTGCTGAACAGTTCTGAAACTTAGTATTCTCAGTACATCTGCTTCAGTGTTCACATTTAGGTTTGAATGTCGTGAGAAAGGTCTTAGATTTCCTGAAAGTATTTTTTTTTCTATTATTATTTTTCACTTACAAGGAGAAGTGCTAACAGGACTGATCAATAAACTTTGAAAGAAGGAAGCAGCTTCTGCTGCCTGCACGGGGAGTGCAGCTGGCACTCTGACCCCGTCTCTTTGGCACAGCTGCAGAGAAGCAGCGCCCTGAGGCACCCTGTGACTCAGTCACCCATCCTGAGGACATCCTTCCTTCTGGGTGCTGCATTCATTTCTGGGCCAGTCATTTACTGAGCACGCAGAAGGGAAACCGCCTACCCCAAGGAATGGTTTTTTGTTAGAGAAACGTGATGTGACCCCTCCTTTATGCCCACTGCAGGCACTCACCCTGCACCAGAGCGCCACTGCACAGGTCAGCATGAGGCTGGTGACTGACACATCTGGCTTGGAGAGATGGGAATGACTTCTGGGAGTGACTGCTGCCTTTCTCTTACAGCTTGGACTCTTTTCTTTATGGGCTCCATGCACTGTTTAAAGGAGACTTCCGGATAGCAGCAAAAGATGAGTGGGTCTTTGCAGACATGGATCTATTGCATAAGGTTGTTGCCCCAGCAATCCGAATGTCTCTGAAGCTACACCAGGTAGGGTATTTATATATGTATTTATTTTTAACATTTGCTATTGTATCTGTTTTCCTAGGAAAACACAGGAAACCTTAGCAACTCTCCAAAGGAAAGGAAAAAAACAAAAAAGAGGGAAATGGAGTACTTGTCACCTTATTCTAAAAAACATCCTTCACTAAGATGGAAGAGTTTGGCATTTATTTATTTTGCATTCACTTGATTTTCTTTTCTGAACCCCCTAGCTGCCCATTTGAAACCATTTTGCAGAGCTTGACCCTGCATTTTTCATCAAAAGAAAGCAGACAATCTTGTCATATTTTACTTGTGTGGATACTATAAAGGTGGTTTCTTAATTGAAAGGAAATACACTGATTATTTTGCTTTCACTGCTAATTTCAGGTCAGGCCTTGTTTAGCTTGGAGTTGATTTTGTTCTTGCTCTGGCACATTATGATTTAGTATCATATGCTTTTATCATGAATGATATTTATAATTGTTCTGGACGTTACTGAACTGCTGTGAATTTGTAGCTGATTCTTTGACAGTATAATTTTACGAAGTTATCGCTGGCCGTGGTGCTGCGGGACTGAAGCTGCAGTATTGTGGTATCTGCTGATCGATTCCCAGTCTGTGCTATTGTTGTTGGTGGGATTTGGTGAATAAAAATAAGGATTTCCACAAAAACTGTGGAATGCCTGAGGTGCCCTCTCTCCAACTTACCCAAAAGCACTGCCTCCCATAGTTTCACACTTCATTTAAAAATGAAGAAAAAAAAAGGATATGCTGGTATTCTCCAAGTGTCTTTGTCCAGTGTAGTCATGAGATCAGAACAGGTTAAAATAAAACTGGAATTGTACCTTTCTATATTATTATTAAATGAACCTCACGAAAGACACTCTTTATCAAGTGGCAAGTCACTTGGTGTGGGCCAGCTGGCAATTGTTCAAAAGCCAGTATTTTGTTTACTGTCAGTAATTTCTGACAAATGCACCTGACCTCTTCAATACTTCTTCCTGTACGACCAGGACCAGTTCACGTGCCCGGATGAGTACGAGGACCCGGCAGTTTTGTACGAAGCGATCCAATCCTTTGAGGAAAAGGTTGTGATTTGTCACGAAGGGGACCCGGCCTGGCGCAGCGCTGTCCTCTCCAACCGGGAGGAGCTGCTGACTCTGAGACATGTGGTAGATGAAGGAGCAGATGAATATAAAGTCATCATGCTCCATAAAAGCTACCTGAGCTTCAAGGTGATCAAGGTACAAATGCCATCTTTCTAATATTGCAGTAATTTAGGGCTGCGGTAATTAGTACTATTTCTGAGTAATGCTGAAAGGAGAAGTGGATTGTAGTTTTTAAAGTAGGGACTGGAGGCCAAAAGAGCTCTCTTCAGTTGACTTCCATTTTGCCACCCACATTTGTGTATCTGAAATAACATTCCAGGCTTTACCAGGGAGTAGCTGCAAAAGTTCTTAAAAACCTGTTGGTGCAAAGACACGAGGTGTTTGCACACTCAGCCACCGCCGTTCTGCTTCGATCCTGTAGTTCTGCATCTTGAGTAGGAAACGTTTTTGCATGATCTGCATGTTTTTAACCCACCTGTAGGTCAACAAGGAGTGCGTCAGAGGGCTTTGGGCTGGGCAGCAGCAGGAACTGATTTTCTTACGCAATCGTAACCCGGAGAGAGGAAGCATCCAGAACAATAAACAGGTCTTGCGGAACTTAATTAATTCTTCATGTGATCAGCCACTGGGATATCCAATGTATGTTTCCCCCTTAACCACCTCGTACCTTGGGACACACAGCCAACTGAGGAACATTTGGGGGGGACCTGTCAGTTTGGACAACATTAAAAAGTGGTTCAAATCCAAGTGGTTAAGGTAGGTGTTAAATTTTGGCTACGCTGATAAGAGACCCTGCAGTCTCAGTTTCACTGTATTTTCTGTAAAAGAGAGTAATTCTGTATTGTTATCTTTGAGTAAAAAAATTAATTGCAAATAACTCAATATAACAAAATAGTGCTGCAAATAGAGAGGAAAGAAAATCCATTCACTCATTCATGACAAAGCTTTCTACAAGCTTTTTCAACAAGATTCATTCAAATCACATAGCACTACAGACACTTCCCTTATTCCATGGAATTTTACTTTTTTTTTTGCCGTCTAAATAAGGGTATCTTTTCTGTAACTCTGCACATGAGTAAATGTGCTGGTGGGTTTTGGCGAGTTGTGCTCCGAAGCTTCGGCAGTTAGATAGTCATCCCCAAGGTACTGGTCTTGACCAAAACACATCTAAAAATGTACTTGCTGTTCACCAAAACTGCCTGACTTCCCCTAGCCTTGCATGATCAGTACCTGACATTGCATCTCCCATTCCCACATGCACTTTTCACACAGCAGTATCTCCCTTGCCTCATTCCCTGTTGCCACTGTAGCTGAGGAGAGGCAGGGCACTACGCAGACATGATGGGAACCAGCTTGCATGCCAAGACCTATGTTAAAATATCAAGATTATATCTGATGGCTTACCATGCTTGTTTCCCACCACGCAGCTCATTCCTCTGAGCTCCCCCGGCCCATTCCTCTTTGCTATTTGGTTACCTCATGCAGAAGTTAATCTTGGGAGACTGTAACATTAGATAAAGAGCCCTAAGGTTATTGTAGGGTTCCAAAGCCACTACACACAGACAAGGAAAGATTTGGCTTGTGTCAAGTACAATTTTGTTCCAAGTAAGCTTATTACATCATCATCTTTGCCATCTCATAAAATGTCAGAAGACCTGCAGTGGTGTGAGAGAGAACACTCTTTGAGGGCACCTAACACTGGTGACACAAATTTCCATGTGCAACAAGTGGCTGACCCTCTGTGTGTTCCTGCAAACAGAATGCGGAAGGACTGCCATGCAGCAGCTCACCACGAGAGAGGCAATGTTGAAGAGGTGGATTGTGGAGGGGGGTCTTCGTCTAGCAACAATTCCACAGGGAATTCAAGCCAGAGCAGTAGCTCACAGCCCACCAGGGATGGAACCCCTCAGCTGCAAACTTCATCTCAAGAGGTCCACCAGCGGGCAGGTATTTGCACAGTTTACTTGGCTTTCTCTGGAGTCTTCCCCTGGGGGGGTCACGTAGGCAGATGCTTTTGGGGAGTCCTCAAATCCAGTGGAAAACTAATTTTAGAAAGAGAGTGCCCTTTGGCTCTCCTAATGACCAAGAACATGTAGGAGATGGATTCCCGATGTTGTTCCAGGTATTTACTGGGAGGGTGTAACAGAAAAGGGATTCACCAAAGCTTCCACTGCCAAAGTCCATTATGGGTAATTTTTGGCCTAGCAGGTGCCACTAAGAATGCCAGAATGAGAAATGCAGATGGGAGGCAGTGTACACATGCGATGCAGGGAGCCTGTACCACAGTGAACCTCTGCTTATTGTTGGCTGGGAACAGCAGAATGAAAGTATGCAAAATTCTTAATTATCTTGGAAGGACCATGACAATTTATTTGAGGAATTGGTTTGGCTGCTCATCAGCGCATGTGGAGAACAAACAAATGGAAAACAGCTTCTTATGTCTATATACCAGTTACCAAGAGAAAATTAAATGTTGCCAATCATTCTGTCGACTAACAGCTGAGCCCTTCTCAAATTATGGATTCAAAAGTGCTTCAGACGTATTCGCAGGGTAGAACTAGTGGCCTCTACATTGAAAATGTATGTTAAGTAATACGGATAAGGAATTGGTTGGACAGTCACATCCAGAGGGTAGCAGTCAATGGCTCAGAGTCCTGATGGACATCAGTGACAAGTGGTGTCCCTCGTGGGTCCACACTGGGACCAGTGTTATTTAATACTTTCATTAATGACATAGACAAAGGGATCGAGTGCACCTTCAGTAAATTTGCAGATGACACTGAGCTGAGGGGTACTGCTGACACACCTGAAGGATGGGATGCCTTCCAGGGCGACCTGGACAAGCTCAAAAAGTGGGCCCATGGGAATCCCATGCACTTTAACAAGTGCAAGGTGCTGCACCTGGGTCAGGGAAATCCCTGGTATCAGCACAGGCTGGGGGATGAGCAGATCCAGAGCAGCCTTGCCCAGAAGGACTTGGAGGTGCTGGGAGATGAGAGGCTGGACATGACCCAGCCATGGGCACTCACAGCCCAGAAAGCCAAACGTGTCCTGGGCTGCATCCAAAGCAGTATGGGCAGCAGGGAGAGGGAGGGTATTCTGCCCCTCTGTTCTGCTCTGCTCTGCTCTGCTCTGGTGAGACCCCACCTGCAGTGCTGCATCCAGCTCTGGGGTCCCAGCACAGGAAGGACATGGACGCATTGGAACAGGTCCAGAGGAGGGACACCAAGATGATTACGTATGAGGAAATGCAAAGAGAACTGGGTTTGTTCAACTTGGAGAAGAGAAAGCTTTGGGGTGACCTAATTGCAACTTTCCAGTACTTGAAGAGAGAGTTCACAAGATGGAAAGGGACTTTCTACAGGAACATGGAGTGACAGGACAAGGGGGAATGGCTTCAAACTGAAAGAGGGTTTAGAGGTTTAGATTGGATATTAGGAAAAAAAATCTGTACTGTGAGGGCAGTGAGGCACTGGGACAGGTTGCCCAGAGAAGCCGTGGATGCCCCATTCCTGCAGGTATTCAAGGCCAGGCTGGATGGCGCATTGAGCAACCTAACCTAATAAAAGGTGTCCCTATCCATGGCAGGGGGTTTGGAACCAGACAGGCTCTAAGGTCCCTTCCAACCCAAACCATTCTATGATTCTAAGTTTGGCAGTGGGTCACTGTGAGATCTATCACTGTGGGATCAGGACTTGTAATGTAAAGCCAGTTAACTCTACATTTCAACAAGTTTGTGGTATTACTGTATAAATTAAAGCAGAGGACTTGAGGGGTTTGACACTTGTTTGTTTCCTGTTGGATCATTTGGACCTATCATTAAAGATAATGGGCAGGACTGGAAAAAATCTTGTCCGGTATATAAATCACACTGCAAGAATAAAATAACTGCTGCTTTTAATTGAGTCTAGTGTTAGAGGAATCCCCACGTGCATACTCATAACTTGACAAACAGTAATCAGAGTAGCGAACTTAATTGTGATATAATGATCCTGAGCATGTCATGCAATAAAGGAAATTAATTGTGAATTGTTTAAAGGAACATACTAATTGGGTGCCCAGAAAACCAAAATCAAGAGAGTCACATTTAGATAAGAAAAGCAACCTGGCTTTTGGTAAAATGAAGACACACTCAACGAATGGAAGCAAATGGAAAATAGCAAATGGAAATCTGTATTCACTCCTGGGTTACTGTAGAGAATGAAACAAGAAGTTTTTGGCTAGGGCCATTAGGGACGAAAAGATGAAAATGAGCTTGTGGCTGTTTGTTTTGAAAGAGTATTTAGAAGCAAAATAAATCCTAGCAGTGGTCTCGATCTGTTACTGTATAGAAAGGTGGAGTTGCCAGAATGCAATATGTAGAAATGAGAAATGTCTGGTTTATTTTGAGGAAAAAATGCAGATAACCTGTTTCTTTGATCTGATCATGAAACAGTTCCTTCCATCCTAACAGCTACAAAGAACATGAAAGACTGGCTATCAAAGCTATGTGCTTAATTGAGCAAAGCCAAATGACTCATTCGAGAAGGTTTTTAAGAGAGCTGGTTAAAAAACAAGCTCTGTTCGATCTTCAGTAAGTTATCAGGACATTAAGGCAAGACCAGAGCACTGGAAAGGAACTTATTGCATGCCTGTTAAAAATCAGAATATTCTTGTCCTGCCACACACAGTCCTAGTGCCCTAATTTAAGGACATTTTTAGTTTGGAAGCACTTCAAAGAAGAGCCAAAAAATGATCAAAATTCTGGGAAATACATCCTGTATTGAAAGATAAAGTGCTTTCAAGCAATTGGTATTGTAAGAGATGCCTTGATTGTAGTCTGTAAGTATTTACCTGGGCAACGAAAGGTGACCAAAGACCATTGATCTGAGCAGACTTGGATGTAACAAAGCTAAACAAATTCAGATTTGAAAGCAAGAGCACATTTTTAATACTGAGAGAGTAAATAAATAGTGAAAGAAGAGACTAAGGGTTAAGGTGGATTCTCCATACTGGAGATGCTGGATGCATTTTTAAAAATCACAGTAGCAATTAATAAAACCACACAGGAGTTAATTCCAGGAAGTTCTATGGCCCATGCTATATAGGACAGCAGACTAGATAATCATAGCTATTATAATGCTATGTGCATTATGTGCTACGTTAAATGCATCAAATGCATTTAACTTCTTCATATCTCATACTGCATTTTGCAGCCTGGTACCACTGAGTATGCAAAATTGCAAAATGCAATGAAAGCCCTATATAAAAGTGCAGCCAAATTCAGGAGCACTGGAAACTTGTGGGGTTCTCCCCCAAAGTGTCCTTATTTCATGATGCAGTTTATAGAACAGCCTTTGTTTTCCGAAGTGTTTTCAGGGACAGAGTTTTTTATGCATAGATGCGGGTGGTCTCCTGCCCAATGCTCTAACCACTGCATTTGGGATGAATATAGAATACATTTGGACAGGGGTCAGCTTTGCAGTTTAAATCACAAACAGATGTTTGGCCACGTTAGCCCCGGCGCAAACTAACACACCACAGCCCCTCTGTTCTTAATTCCAGTCCGCTATTTTTATTTAAGAAAGGTAACATACTGAAATAGCCATCAGATGTAGAAACCAAAGCACTTAAGCAGAGCCCCAAGGTTTGAAGAACCAGATTCCCTGTGGAGGCCGGACGTGCGCACAGCCGCGGACACGGCAGCCACGCCTGGCGCCCATCACAGCACGTGCCCTCCTTGCTGATCACTGCTGAAGGACAGAGGACGCTGGCAGAGCAGTACACAGGGGCCATGGAATCATAGAATATCCTGAGTTGGAGGGGACCTACAAGGACCATCGAAGTCTAACTCCTGGCTCTGCAAGGACCACCCCAAGAATCACATCCTGTGCCTGAAAGCGTTGTCCAGGCACTTCCAAGAGCCCTTTGTGTCTGTCCCATCATTCTCTAGCAGAGATCTTGGGGCTCTTGTTACTTAGGAAAATTATTTTTTTATTGTTTGGAGTAGAAAAGTAGAGCTAAAGATACATTGTAAATGAGGTGTGAAAGTGTCCAGTACTTGCCAAACCAGCTAGGTTTTAGTGAGCTCCAGTTAGGTTGTAGCCCAGCTCTGCTCATCTGACTCTGTGCCAAGTTACCTAAATTCTCTTTGCTTCAGCATTTGAAAAATAGGGATAATGATACCAGCCCCTGAAAAGCAGGTCTCTGGATGTAAAACAGCATGTTTCAGCTATACAATGTAAATGGCTTGGATATGAAATTCTGCATTGCTGGAACCTGTATGAATTCAGCAGTTATGTTTTTAGAAGATAGTGTGAGATTTATATTCCTTTATGCCAGCAAAATTTCAGTATTTGGAGGGTATTGGGGAAAACCAAAGCAAAAAAAAAAAATTACCAACAGTTTGGAAATGCCTGCCAAAAAACTTGTTTCTGTGTTGATGGCTCTCAACAGATTTTCTGGCATCAACTCCCCACCCCACAGCTACAGCTAGGAAACCAAAATGCCAGCTTGTGTTAATGTTTGGAGTTTCCTGGAGAGCGAAAAAAGCCAAGCAGGCAGTCTCGTGACTGGGTATTTGCTGTGTAAGCCTGGGTTAAAGCCTGTCTACAGAAACAGTAAACTCTGCAGAATGCCTGGGTACAAGCAGGCCTCTGGTGGGTTCACTGGCCAGGATTTTATGATTTCTTTTTCATTCTATGGCTATTTAAATATACAGACATAACAAATACAGAAATTGTTTGCTTGAATGACAGAAGGTGTTGATATAAATGTTAAATGTGGGGATGTCTATGTACAGGAAGGATTTGTCTGGGCATGTCAGAATAGTTTATCTAATCTACTTTCTGTATCCACTAGTGGCTGCAATGAGGTGCTTCACAGAGAGGGACAAGAGTTTTATGTGGGTCTCATTCAGACCTCCAAGAGTGTACCCTATCTAAAAGCATTCACGTCTTTTCAAGTCTGTGATGTACTGTAAACGTCTCTCTTGGAACTCAGAGTTTACTGTTAGTCTTAAACACTTGTCTTGTGGCTTGAATGCTGTATTATTCCACTTCGCTGAATTTTCAACTTCTCTCTCCCCATATGCAGGAATAATTCTTTTAAATGTGCCATTGTTTTAACTTACAGGTTTTTGGTTTTACTGTTGCATTTAATCATACCAAGCCATTTAAGGTGGATGTTCAACATTCCATTAGAGTGGTTGTCAAAGGGGAGCAGAGTAACAGCAACACTGTGCTCAGTCATTCACTGGGCTGGTTAAACTGTGTGTAGCAGAACAGCTGCGAGCCTGTGATTGGAGTGCTTTGCTTGGGGTCTCTTCTCATTCCCCTGTCTTTTGACTCAGTGCACAACCTCTAGAGCTATTTCGACCAAAACTCAGAACACCTGTAGTGGAAAACACAGAAAGATTCATAGGTTTAGGAGTTTGTTACTTTTGCTATTATTGGAATTCTTATGCTAATAAAACCAGTGGTAATATGCCAACAGTAATATGTACACATGGGACACTGTCAATAGCATGGAGTTCATCAGAATGCCACTTAATTAAATATATTAATCTTTCTTTTGAAGGCAGGAGAAAACCCAGGAGTCAGTCTGTCCAGGCACACACTGCTTTAAACCAAAGGCCCCCTGCTTCAAGTCACTCTGGACCAATTGTAGAAAGCCGCCAGCCTTTCATCCAAACATCGACATCTGCCCACGAAATTGCCCAAAGGCTTTCTAGTAGTCAGCTATCATTCCACAACTCGGCAACATCTGTGTTTTCTCAGTCCCCTGCTGTTCCTGTGGCTGGCCAGCTGACTGTGCAGGACCGAGCTGCAGCAATGCTCAGGTCCAGCCTGGCCTCCTCCACCAGCTCAACTCTCAGCCTGCTGTTCGGCAAGAGAAGTTTTTCAAGTGCTTTGGTGATTTCTGGGCTCTCGGCTGCAGACGGAGGCAACACGAGTGACACGCAGTCATCCAGCAGCATGAACATTGCCATGGGGCCGTCTGCCAGAGCAGCAAGCCAGGCAGCTCGGGTAAGGCTGAAGCTAAAGCAGCAGCACTGAGTGTGAGCTCCTGTACTGCTCACCTTCCCGTTCTGAACTGTCCTCACCACCACTGGCTTTCTTCCTTCTCAGTGGTCAGAAAACAGTTTTTTCCAAAACAATGTTGGGATTTCGGTATTTGGTTTGGATTTTGCTGCATCACAATGAGATTGTTTAATATTAGTGTGTCTGTGAGAGGGTTTGTGAGTGACTGATGGGGGGGCTGTTACACACTCACCTGAAACTGCAAACTGGGGCAAAGCTGCTCTTCCTTTCACTCAAACCAGGGACTTAGGTCTCCATTTTCTGCAGCCCATAAGCAGGCTAAGTAGCTCCTTCCTTGCCTGCTTATGCAGGACTTAAAATTATTTTATCTGTAGGAAAAGGAATGGTTTCCCCTGAATAGTGCACTTGTTCTGTCCCTCTCTCTGACCAGAAATTCAATCCAGGACCTGAAACCTTGTTGCTGAAAGTTAAGTCAAAGGAATTCTGTACAAAATATTTACCAAAGGAAACCAGCATGCCCTGTGATTAAGCATTTTCCAACAGCAAAAGAGTACACACAAAGAATTTCCAGCCTTCTTCCCAACAGACTCACAGTTTTATTCCTATCTTCCCTGAAAAATTCAATTCACATTGTAGAGTTACTGTTTTATTGTCTACTTAAGCGCATTTATTTAACTTTGGTTGCCATCCATTGCTGTCCTGAACTTTGAAAATTGACCTCAGCACAAGAAAGCAGAAACATGAGGATGGACTAGAGATGAAGGGCGACTGCAATCAGACAACATAATTCGACAGACTTTTGCATTTTACCTATCAAAATAGAAACCAAACTGGTGACAGGGGAAGACTGTGGATATAAGTCCCAAGCACTTTTCTGTTACTATCCTTCTGAACTGTAACTTCCCCGGTTTCCAAAAGATTCACTAAACCTCAAGTGAGAAAAGCTCCTTAGCCTGATTGTATTTTGCTCTCAACCCAGAAACACCACGTGTGGTACAGTTCCCTAGAGTTTCACCACGAAATTCAGCAGGAGTCGACTGAATGTTACTGATCTGGGTCCAATCCTGCTTTGTTACTGTAACAAGTATTAATGTTTCTACACAGACAGCTGAATGTATCCAATGACAAAGCACAATTCCAACTCTCAGGAGTTTGTGGCCTAATCTGCAAGAACTCAGCCAGCCTGCGATACTGAGTACTAGTAATAGGATTGTCCAACCTTGTCCAACTTTAAACTATCTAAAATTAGGGCATGACGTCTCAGTAGGCTGTTGGTGAGGTTTCTGTATTCAGTGGAGAGGCCAGTCCACTTCATGCTTGGAGCTATTAGGAAGAAATTTTCCTCTGGCAGACTTGTATCTCTCTGCCAACCATTGGTAGCCTAAATGACACAGCAAGACCACATAGTTAAATTTAGATGAGGTGAATCCTGGTCAGAGTGACTGCTCAGAGTCCAGGTGCCCGTTTGATTGAAAGTGGTAAAGAGGAAGTGTTTCATTTCAATCTTCACACAGCAAAGTTCTGGAAGGCTTTTATCCTAATGGACTCCTTACAGTGGGGCGGCACTGCGCTTAACGTTTTCAGACTGATAATTGCATTCCAGTTTTGATGAAAAGGTTTCTTTGTAAGTTGGTTTTGAAATCTGGTGTATAAAGCAAGCTCCAGAGCAACGCGATTTAACAACTTAGAAGTCAGCCCTGCTTGAAGCAGCAGTTTGGACTGGATGACCTCCAGAAGTCCTTTTCAATCCAAATTCTTTTACAGCTCTCTATATATGTACATCTGTGGTACTAAACCTCCAGCTCCTGGTCTGCTTTTCCTTCCAAATGTATGCGTTACACAAAGTGTGACAAGTACCTCTTCAGAACTCCCTTGTGAATAATGCATGTTAAGAATCCCATGGAGTTTCACAGAATGACATCCCTACGTCAATTTTTTAACTTTTTTCACCTGTCACTTCAAAAAATAAGTGTCACTTAGAAATTTCCTAAACTAGTTGACTTTTTCTTTCTTACTTTCCAGCAACTCGCTGAGACCTGCGAAGCAACGGACGCTACGGAACCAAGACCACAGCGGGATGGGGGTCCAGCCCATGCCCTGTTAATGAGTCGGAACCTGGAGTGCAGAAGGGCCAGCCAAGAAGACATGGCCCTGGAAGATACCGCTTCTCAGCAGAGCCTATCTGAGGAGCAGTAAGGAGCGTTCCTAGCACAAGGGCCACGCGCTTCTTAGCATTAAATACAGACAGAGTTAGGTCAGGAGGCTGCAGATGGGTTTAGGTTCTTTCAAATGTAATAAGCAACCTTCAAATGTTTATTTTTCTAACTTCTACACAAGAATATTACAGGGCGGATGTTCTTCAGCTAATGGCCTTGGCATGGGTAGGGTTGGAAGATATCCTAAAAAACACACAGTGCCACTTCATCTCAGGTTCTTGTAAATCCTAGAACAATGAATACAACCTGTTTAATGTTCCTTCCCCTGGAATGGTTAGAATCACAAACAAATACAGTAGGAAATATTAATACAACTCAGTGAAAAGCACACAAGACATCTCTTTCCTGCCATAACTAAACAGCTGATTGCATGCAAACTAACTGAAATTTGGTATAGAATATATATAGCAAAAGGCAACTAAGAACAGAAGCAATGAACACATAAAAGGACAGTACAGTGTCCTGTAACATTACAGCTAAATCTGATTTTTTTTTTCCAACAGCAAATCTCTTATTTTTCTTTGACGTGTTATGCAGGTGCTAACGCTGAATAGCAACATAGCATCTCAGACTGATATACTGCATGCAGCCATACTGAAATACTGTGTGAACAAGCCACGCTACACCGATTAACAAAAGTCAAGTGTAAGAAAAGAAAGTATCCAGTGCATGGAAAGTCTTCAAAGCATATGGTGCACCTTATTTGCAAAGCAGCTTTGCATAAATTAGGTATTATCTCGTGCTCCTGTTTGGTTTACAGCAGTGTTTCTCAAATTTTAAGCAATAGTACCCTTAGGAGTTGCAAAAGGGCCCAGGGGAATCCTCCTCAAGGACAGAAAAGTGCAAAGCAGGCTGTAATTATTGTCTGGAAGTGTTTGTGTTAGGAAGGGAACAGCTAAATACCTTTAATTGCTGGACACAGCTCACTGTCCATAAACACTTGTAGCCAGTAATTACAAAGCCTTCTGATTTCCCTCCCCCAGAGAAAACTGAGCTGCTGCCAATAAAGACAGATGATACAAAAAAGGAGGCCATGCCTTCACAAGCTTTGAGAAACACTGTTCTACAGGAATGCATGACTACTTTGAAACCCAAAAGGCTACAACAATTTCTTCCTCTACTATCGAGTCTAAACAAACACGCCCGTGTTCTTCTTTTTTTCAATTAAAAAAATTGCAGCTATCAGTGTCTTGCTGTTCCTCTTTACTGTAACTACCATAGATTGTTTCTAAATCTCAACACAATGATGTGCAGCCAGGCTGTCTTGTCCCAATTAACAAGATTTAACAAGAGATGCTGTAGCTAAGTCTCATTACTGTTAGGCAATACTCAGTTGCATTCTGAGCTTCCTACTGTGCCACACTTCAGATCTGAATAGTAGAACTAAGTAAGACTGAGCGAAAATAAAATGATCCAAGTATGTTTTGTGTGGCAGCAGTTTCTGGGTCTTCTTTTCTGTTTGCAGTTGTTTTCCCTTGCTTTCTGCCTTACAAAATTAAGAAACCTATTCTTTTTTAGTTCACTGTTCATGAAGTGCTTCATTACAAATGAAGGATGGAGGTTATACAGGTAGGCTCCTACTAACAGCCACCAGCCCCATTTCTGCTTTGGGGGCTTTTGCATGGCAGTCCACAGGATAAACCATCACTGCTTTGTCTTCCTGCATGGAGGCACGACAGACAGGTGGCTCCGGAAAGCACCAAGAACTTACCCATATTCACTTAGCCTCACTTTGGCCTCTAATTTTCCCATCTTTAAGTTTGAATCAATTTCCATCAAAAATAAGTAATTCTAGATGTCCCAATCAACCTAAATTATTCCGTGTATCCAACTCAAGCATACTAAACCAGACTGGGGAATGGCTGCACAAATCCTTTCAGTGGCAACCACGGTATTTGCTTAGCATGGATTGAGGCCCAGTAACTGCACCTTCCCCCAGCACCACAACTTCTGCAAGATTCCACCATCTCCACAGCCTCTAGTACTGCATCCTAAAATAATGCAGCTGCCTCACAGTTCCTGACTTAGTCCAAGCCACCGTCCCCTGGAGCATAACTCCTTGGGGACAGCAGTTGTGCCATGAAGTCCAGCCTCGTGCTACACAGGGTGCCTGCCAGAAAGGGCAGGTTCTAATGCCTTTGTGGAGTCACAGCGAGCAAGCACGGCAAAACAGGAGTCAAGGTAGATTGAAAAATTAGTTCCTTTCTTGTAGCCCATGTCTTACACAGTTTTTATTTTGCCTTAAAGTTGCTATTGTAGCATAGTGCGTTGAAAAAACCCAAGAGTGACCACTGACAAGTGTAACATAGAAAAAAAGAATCAAAATGAGAACAAACTCTCCCATGTTACAGTTCTCTGTATTCTTGGAGACAGTCTGCTGTTTTATTAATAGGACTACTGCTATATCCAATGGTTTTAAATATGAGCCAATCCTACAGAATTGTCTGACATAATGGTTAGAAATGAAATCTGCAACTAGGTATGAGGTTGTATCGATTAAACACATCTTAGACTTGCCCCGTTTTTCGTGAGGTAGAGTTAACTCTGCATGTGACAGAAGGTGCGTTTAGGGCTCTGAGGCACACCAAGCTAATAGGAACCTAACCTTTACACAAGGCCTAATTTCAACAGTAAGCTGCTCCAAACAGCTCTGCATATGACCAAAAGGCACCTGCGTCCTCAGCACCAGTGCCTACAAACACATGAAGGCTTTGAGTCGTACCTTTATTCCTGAAAGACTTCAGCATCAAGCTGTTTAACCTCACACACGAGGTGCCTCATGGTTGCAAGATGGAGGTACACCACTTTTTGGGCAGGTTTTGGCCTCTAAATGAAAAGCAAATGCAATTTTCATTGCTTTTATGTCATCTGTGGCACTGCTGATGGGTTTCACAATGCTGAACACTTAAAACTTGGCACTAAAGTTGCTCAGGCTTAACAGTTTGCCTGTGAGTCTGATCTCCTGCTACAGCTGTGATGCAGGACGGGTGCTACCACCAACACGTAAGTACCTTTTTTATCAAAAGTTCCATCAGGGTTTTTTGCATCAGGTGCTCTGCCTAATTTTTCCAGAGCTGCAAAAGCCACTTACCTCATTCAGCCAGTCCAGAATGTTCTTGTTTCTACAACATGGAAACAGTGATGTTCCCATCTTGTTAGCAAGTTGAATGCATCCTTTGAGGAAATCAAGTGCTCAATCTTCAAGACCATTTGTACATGCAGCTCTTTCATAGAAAAGTCAGAAGGGATGAAGAGACAGAGGCCTTATTGGCCTCCCCCCAGCTTCACCTCAGATAACATCACCACTGCTGAATAGAAACACTAGGAGTGATTTTATCCACTGTCTCAGCAACCGGAGAGGAACACGAACAATACAGCAGGTTACAAGAGGGAGGATAATGAGTATATGGTAAAACAAGCACAAACACAGTACTTCAGCCTTTGCACTAAGCATGGGATACTTACCTCCCTCACATTTTGTTTTCCTAAACCTTCCTTTCCCAAATAGGCTCTTGTTTACATCATACAGTAAAAGCCAGTTGCTACACTCCTAATGGTGAAACATGGCCTGAAGATCTGGCAAAAAGACTTTCAGTAACTTTTTACCAAAGCCAAGCACAGGCTGCTGAACTGCTGAACATCAACCAGGTACCCTGCCAAGCCCAGCCTGGCCTTCAGCCCAGCTGTTCCCACCACAGCAAGCAAGTAGGAGCCAGTGATGGATGTAGACTGCAAAGTTCATTCCTGTTCATCCAAAAATAAAAGCCAGAGGTGCTGGCTGTTTCCCTCCATTTTGTAGTGTCGTGCAACTTCTCCATGAGGAACTGAAGTTCTTCTTGCAAAGTCTCACCTCATTCCCCTGGGGCAGAGAATCTTGGCATTCACTTCACTGGAGACAAATCTCAATTAAAAGGACTTACCAGCGTGAGTCTTTTTCCCCTGACATGATGGCCAGATACTCTAAATATATATGAATGATAATCTGACACTATTAAGTTCTTAGGATGCTCTGTGATGCCATTCACAGCTTTTTATAAAAATTGAAGAATATTGGAGTAAGGCAAGAAATATAATCTGCATTTGTCTCCAGCCCACTAACTGACAGTTCTTCTCTTACTGGAAAATTTAAGTTAGAGATTAGCTGAATTTTGTGCAGCTCATTATAGAAGATTAGAATTACAAGCGAGATTCTCCCACATGTGATAATCATCTTCTCATCAATGCATTTTTTTAAAATACCCAATTATTGCCGTATTTAGATTACTCCCTGGATTAGGAGCTGGTATTTAATTACCATGTTTCACTAGTGCTTGTACATCCTTAAATCTGCAACACAGACGTATTACTTATAATTAACTTTGCAGTAGGTCCAGTAGCAAAGATTCACCTCCCTCACTCAGTTTTACAAGTCAAAAATTGCCGAATGCATGATAAATAATGCAGGCCCTGTTTATTCCAAGCTGTGTGCAATTTTATGTTGGAAATACAAGACTTGTTGCCAAAAATGTCCTTGATTCTTGGGCTTCAAGACAGTAATTGGTACCTCACATTCTCCCCTTTTTTGCACCAATTAAAACCTGCAGGTGCACTAATGTTGTCATCGGAATCTTGCTGGTACATCAGAGGTGCTTTCCAGCAAATGTGTGCTATTAATAAAATCGGCCCATCAGGGGAATTGTGGATGCTCTGTTTGCTGTTACAGTGCTCTCAAGGCCTTCCAAGTATTTTACTGGTGCAAGACCAGACAATAAATTTTTACCTTTAAAGTAAACACAGATTGTAATAAAAACTTAGGTTCAGTTGGAAATACAACTTTCTTACTCACTCAATGTATATTTGAAATGGGCAAATCGTATCTTCAAGACTGAGATTTAAAGCCAGACATGACTGTTAAGGTCACTCTACATTCTCCTGCTGAACACAGATCACAGAACTTCTCTTTATTTCTCTTGAAAAGCCCTTCTAGCTCAGAGAGAAAATGGGCTTAAAAAAGAACAACAAATTAATGATTTTCACCAATCCTGAGACAGGAAGCAGGAAAAAAGAGACACTGATGTCAGTAGCAAAAATATGCATTGGTTTAAAAAGGCTGATCACTCACAGTTGCAGAGAAGGAAAAATCCACCTACATTTTCTAGTGACCATCCAGCCTCAGTACAAAAGGTCTTCTTTGAACCATAAAACAATAGAAGTACTATAAGCACTGATCAAAAGTCCCCCAAATGTCTTGTAATTGTTTGGGGGGTTTTTCCCCCCCAATCTACTAAATAATGGGATTACAGTAGGCATCATGGTACTACATGCAGGGAAATATATCTACTTTTATGCGGAATAAGCACCACTTTAAGTGATCTCCCAGCAATACTGGCTGAACCAGAATTCAGGAGACTGACTCCTAACAGAACTCCCCTCCTCAGCCTCCTCCAGAGAACTGTCAAATCTCTCAAGTTTTTATTTAGCTTTAAAGGTCAGTCCTCATTTGAGACTCAACAGCAGTCCCACTAAAACCATGGTAGATTTTGGGTAACTCTTTAATCATTGAAAGAACTACTCTTTTGCAGTGTATTTTTTTACAGCTTAAGAGACTTAACATTGAAACAGGAGGGCATCCAACACTTAAATGCAGAGAGGTTTCTGTTCAAAAACCTATGGCATACAGCCCTGAAAAAGTTTACTTTGGTCCCAAGTCCTCCACATCTAAAAAGGTGTTTTGTCTGAGTAAAATGCCTGAAGTAATTAAAGGATTAGTGCGTCTTTAGGGCACAACCTAATTTTGCAAAAAGCAGCTAGGAGCTGTACGTTCTCAAGTGGAGACCCTAAGAGCAATTTTCTTTTTCCCAAATATGATGAAGACAGCATCTACCATCCAAATGGATTTGGGCAGGAGGGTAGTCCTAACAGGGCAGTCAGGGAATGAGCCCATGGCATCCTTTAACATGGCATGCACCTCGCTTGTACCAGACCCTTGTTCTGAATACAGGGAAGAAAAAGGACATTCCATCCATTCTCCTAGGTGTTTGCAGGGCATGAATAAAAACACCTGTTCCCAATGCAGTCCTATACAACTCTGGGTGTCAGTTTTACAGAAATAAATCAATAAAATGATATTTGAAGATGCCTTTAAATAGTTTGCTCATTTTAACAGTCATTGAACTGAACAGAAAAAAAGTTAAGAAACAACTGAATTTTTAACAACATTCTTCAGCCAGAGATGACCATAAATTTTCCAATGAACAGTGTGCACCTGGGAGGGAATTCTGTTTTCACAACAGGCAAAACTGATTAACTGGCAGCACTTTTGCTGAACACATTTGCACTCCTCGCAGGGAAACACATTGTCTAATACTCTCAAACACTTCTTATTTCACCATTTAGCATGTACAGAATTGAGTAAGGAAAAAACCCAAACGTAAGGATCAATAAACATAACAGATTGTAAAATTAATACAGACAAATGCAGTATTAAGTCAATCATGACTTAACAAACTCAGCATGAAAAACACAAGACTTGATGAACTTCATGGACTTAAAGATTTATATATATATATTATTTGTAAGGGGGTGTGGGACAGGATTGTCATCAGAAAATCGAAAATGAATTAAAAATGCAGTCCTCTTATCAATTAGTGCCTGGGCCATGTAAGAGAGGGTAGACCTGGCTGTTTCTCCTTCCAAAATGGAGTTTTGTAAATGTCACTCGTGACTACAGGAAGTTTCCTTGAAACTCTGGATAACCCTTCTTATACTGCAACTGCCAACAGGGTTGCCTGGGGGTAGGAAGAGAGAGCACATCTCTTTATTCCCTGCTGATTTGTCAGCACCCATGCTAAAACACACTTGGACACACCTCAGCTGGGTCACCACCAGCAAAATACTCCTACATAAACCAAGGCAGGACTCAAAAACATTTTGGACAGGGTTCTGTTCTGTTGCACCCGGGCTATGTTACAGATACTGAATTGGTCTCTAGGCAGAACACTTCAAACACACTCAGAAGAACTAAGATCTCAAACAGATTTTACAGTTAATTGTTTTCACGTGAAGTTACTCGGATCAGAGTTGACCACCTAACTTCCAAACACCCAGATTAGAACTGGATGTTAGCTACACATCTGTTCAATTTTTTTTAGTTCAGTGAACTGAAAAAATTACAATCTTGCTATCCCATTTTCCCATTTTAGAGTATTACCAGCTTTACCCTGCTTTCCCTGAAGGCTCCAGTAAAGCCTCCAGGGGGCTAAAGCAGGAAGGACAGACTCTAAACCATCCACAAAATGTTGTAATGTTTTGTTGAAATAAAAGCTTCAGTGTTTACAGGACACAAAAGGTCTTCATTTTCTGCAGGATTCCACAGCTGCCAAGATGTCTTGCAAAATGCTGTTTCTGTTTTCCTTACTAACCTAGAGAAAGAGAAATTAAAATGATGTAATTTCGTGAATGGCTTCTATACCAGTGTTTACTTGAAAAACAATCAAAGCAGAAATCCCAATGCATTTCTTTCTCAGTGCAGGAATGTTGAGTGTCAAACACCTGTCTTCTTCTGCTACTGAGAACACAGTACGCTAAACCCACAAAAGCCGCGATTGGATATTTAGTGATCTTTTTGATTTTATTACCTGTGGTATTTTGCAGTATTATTCAGGGCTTGAGTAACTAACAAGAATCACCCAAAGAACCAGCATGCACTTGTCATTCCTAGAAATCCTTTTCAACTACCAAATTTAACTTTCCTACTACAAGGTGGAGTTCTTATGCCTTCATTACTTGAAAGGGTTGTATTCATTAAGATGACAGACCTAGTCAAAAACATCTGCAAAGAAAAAAAATTAGAACAGGCTTAGCAGCATAACTCTGTACTCTGAGAAACCTTATCGCTACAGGAGAGAAACAGCTTGGAAAAGAAATAAGACTACTTGAGAAAGCTGAGGTGTTCTGCAGCACACTGAGATACGCCTTTGGCTGGCCAGACCATGGGAATGCTGGGCTTTAAGCAAATGTGAAAGTCCACATAGTCCAGTGTCCTGTCTTTTGCTGGGTCCATCTGCATTCCAGTACATACAGATGACCGTAAACTGCCAAGCAAGTGCTGGTGCTTGCTAGTCAGCTCAGCTCCCCGGGGCACAGAGCTGGGGGGACTGCGTGTGTGTAAATTATCCCTTCCTGACAGACTGGGTCCTGATCCAAAGCCCTGTGACCCACAGTGCCATGCATTACTCACTCAAACAAAACCTGGGAAGATGACTGGGGCTGTAAAGGGGTAACAAGCAACTGTGAAGCATCAGCAAAAGCTTCATTTTAAAAAGTCTAAGAAGTTTTCCCACTGATCAGACCCCTGCAGAGAGGGCAGGAAGAATCAGACAAAGACGCGTGAACGGAAAAAATAAGTAAGGGCAGTCATACAAAGTTGTAGAAAAGCTGTTTGACAAGGAGAGAGACAACACCATGCACAGCATAAAACTCCCTACCAGCAAGGTTCCACTGCACTCCCTAAATCTGCATTTAAGATGTGAGCACAAGAGTTTGTATCCGTTCCAGTACTACAGTCAGTAATGAACAGGAGAAAGTATTACTATTATTTTATTGTTGTTGTTGTTAAAGAGGTGACAGTTCTATCTGAGGAATTTGGCCCTAGGAGCCTACCACTATTTACAGTCACACACATCCTCTCCAAATGCTGTAAACCAACACTGTAAAACCTACAGACCGTGGTCTCACTGCATTCAAGACAGCAGATCAACATGGGACTAATGAAAAAGTGACATCAAAAAAAGAAAGGGGAGAAGAGTAATGAAAAGGAAGATCTGCCAGAAAATGTCACTGTTTTTATTGAGAATCAGTCCAAGCTTTATAAGATAAACAGAAAACCCCACAAAAACAAAGAGAGCAAGACAACAAAGAATGTTCTTCAATAAGGCTATTGGGACCCCAAGGTAAACAACACACAGTACAGATGAGCCAAACTCTAAATCTCACAGCAAGTGTACTGATATCCTGACTTTCAAAGGACCTTCTGCACATTTAATAGCTCTTCCCACTCTCTCACAGCCAACAAAAACAATACTACATTTTATCTACCCTTTTTCCATACCTATATGCCAGAAGTCCAGTGAGAGCAGCAGAGAGAAAGTGCCAAGTGCTGGGAAATTTTCACAACTGTTTTACAAAGGCTGCTTGATAGATATAAGTCTCCTCTTAAGATCTGGAGACATTCTGTGCAGGCAGCTTTCCCAGAGAGAACAAATCTCCCAGTATCTGCACTGAATGTACAAACAGATGGGTGTGTTTTTAGAAAGGAGTTGAAAATAACTGTAGATGCTGCTTATATTAAGCATTTATGTAATTTGGAGGAAATTACCACCTAGACTCCAAGCAGGCAACTATAGAGGACAAAAGCTTTCTTCCCCTAACTGTTAAAAATACCGGCAAGGAAACCACTCGTGTACAATCTGTTCAAATGGAACCTTTTCTTCTTCCTATCCATTTAACTATTTTCTTTCTTAATAGGCATATGCAACCACACTTCACTAATGGGTTTCATGCAAGCAAAATTAACAGATAGGAAAATGGGAGAAAATTAGTATCTGCCAGCTGCTAAGGATAACCTGATCCTATTCATGCCACCATGTCTGCAAAACTACACAGACCCAGGCAGTGCAAAAAGAGCCTGTGTAGTTTCACTGAAAAGTTTTGTTCTCAGCAAAACGGAACTGGGCAACAATAGAAACAAATGTGTTAAATATCAGAGCTCCTATCGTTAAGTGTCCTAAACATAATAAATTAAACATTTGCTTTTAGGACCAAATGCTTTTAGGGCATCTGAGCCCATTTACACCAACAAAATATGCGTTCAAGACAGAAGGGACTGTAAAACCCCAAACAGCTGTTTGCTCATCAGAACTGTCCTTGTGACCCTAGGAGCAGGATGAAAACACTGAGATGAGCTATCTGACAGCAGCCTAACTCCATATTAAGTGACAAAGCAGGCAGAATGCTCTTGAAAGGTAGCCACCTACTTCTGTACACTTCCAGACACCATACAAGTCAGTAAGAAATTACTGACTGTGAGCTATTGGGGCACTCCAGGTTTCCCCATGCCACAGTCCCTGAAGAACACAGCTGGTGACCCAGTATTCACTTCAGCTACTAACACCTCTGACTCCCCCGGGCAGGTTCTGTTCCTACTCGTGCACACATTTTAACCAGCTGGGAAAGAGCGTGGAGTGTGTCACTGGAGCAAGAGAGACAGATGCTCTCCTGCACAAGACTTCAGCTTAGTAGGTCTGTGGAACCTGGGAATGACTGCAGTCTGTCACACATTTCGCATCTATGCTTTTGGTTAATGGATTCACCAGAGATCTCTATTTAATTAAAGAAACCCGCATGTCCTAATCTCAGCAGTGTGAACAGGATGGGTCATTGTTTTAGTAAAGATCTTTTAGCTAGGGAAAACACTGCTCCATTGAAATTTACAGAAAGATTTTTGCTGGCTGCAGTCAGTGCTTGAGAGAAAGATACATCAGCAGCAGACTGATACAGCTGAAAACCCAGGGCTGAAGAGCCCATGCCCTCTGAATATCACCTGATAAAAAGAGACAGTAGAAGCCTCATAGGCTTCCTTGAAAAGCCAAATGCTGTTTTCTAGCTCCTTGTTTCCTCTCCCGAGAGGACCAAATGCACACACCACTGTCCTGCCATGACTGCAGCCTCAGCACTGAATGACTGGTACTTTCAGCAAGGCTTCTTCATCCCCTCTTCCCCAGTCCTACCACTGTAAAGCAACTCATACAAAATTCACATTTATGTGCATCTCTGTCAACAGCCTGACTACGAACACACATCAGCTTGGTAGTGGAAAAACCTGGAAATTTATCTCTGAAAGGAATGGAGGGAGCTGAATGCTTATACAAGGAAAGAAATAATCTCTTGTCTTTGCTCCTACAGATGCTATAGCATACAATTAAATCAGCATTTAATATAAAAACAGAAACTGAAGATGATGATGGAACCCTCAATTAAAGGAAAGTTGAGGAACTTTGAGCACTGCGGCTTTGAATAGGAAACAACATAAATCAAAGGAGTGAGAGGTGTCTTTAGCTTGTTTTTGTGAAGCATCAAGGACACTCACTGATGTTAAGGAAACCTCACACATGCACTCCTAGGAACAGGCTATGTTTTGCTGGGGTAAGTTTTTGAGAACTGCCCTGTAACTGATCAGAAATGTACTTTGAGGCCATAATATTCTGAAAATTATGTATGTAAAAGTAACGTAATGAATTCCGAAATAGGTTCACTGACTCCGGAGAAAGTACACTCCATTTACAACTGTCTTTCTTCTATAAATCATTCCTGCAAACTCCACTGCTGCCTTTCTTCCTTTTTTCTTTTTCCTTGAATATGACTACTGGTAATATTTCTGCAAGCCAGTCTGGAAAAAACCAAAAAAGCTTAAAAATCCGACTGTACTTTGAAAGATTTAACTCTTAGAAATAATGAGTACCTACACAGCAATAATACTACAGCAAAGAAACCTTTTAAAACAGCTATAGCATTACTTCTGCAGCCCCTCACAAGCAAGGCCAGCTGTGTGAGACTGCTGCAGTAAATGCCATATGAGATTTTTTTAATAAGGTGAACACCTGCCCATTAAGAATAAAATGGAAACTAAGAAATATATTTCATGCAAGCTGCCCACAGTTATCAATTGGCAGTAACAGTTTTAAAACAGAGCCAAATATAAACCAGTAACCTAGAACAGAAGGCTCTTTAAGGATATTAAATATTACTCACATTGAACACTTTAACATCTTTCCTACTTCTTATTTCTTCAACAAGATCCAGTGGCTTTCCCTTAGGTATTGGAATAGTTCCAAGCACCACAGTCCCTGAGCCAGCCAGTGTTTGACGAACAGCTTGAATAAAAGCCTGGCTGAAGAGTTCCATTTTACCAATCTCATCTATGACACAAATTCTTTTCTCTGTATCACCACCATGGTTTACCTGTGGAAAAGTGCATCAAGAGACTGTAAACAGCAAAACTTAAAACAAGCAACAGAAGTAATTTCTATGCTGGCAAAAGAAATACCCCCAAAAAGAAATAAATTCAACTGTAATACTGGGGGAAGTGAAAAGTCAAAGCTACTGCTGGTAAATGACTTATAAATCCATAATTTCTTTTTTAGGACAGGTTTTTAGAAGGATGGAAACAACCATACAGTATAAATACCAACTGCAATAGGAAATATCCATGATATCAGATTTCCATTAAAGCAGAATTCTCACCATGGTCCAATATGAGCTACTTGACAATTAAGAACTGCACTTTGCCTATAAGCAGCTGTCAATCATTCTGAGGGTCAGCAATTCTTAAAAACTTTACTCTTCCCACTAAATTATGCATTTAGTGATTACATTTAATTATGTAATCAGTAGTCACACAGAACAGGTATCTAAAAATACACTTCCATTAAATCTACGTTTGGAAGTTTCTCCTCTTGTAGTTGGGATGATGGAGCATTTCATTCAGAGCTACTGGCTTTCTTCAAAGCTGTCTGGGTAACAACCAAGCCGTTTGCAAGCCTCTCCCACGTTAGATATATACTGAGATATACCTTATTCTACAGTCCTAGCCACTGGATAGTAGGAGAGACACAGTTAACCACATTTGTGGTTTGTTTGCTTTTTCCATGAAGTGAATACTGTGCCAAACAGTGCCGTGCTGCAGGCTGTTGGAGCAGCAGGGAAGTCCAGGAGAAAACAAGGGTGATCACTACTGAGGAAAAGGCAGCTCGCAAAGCAGAGAAACTTTTCAACTGCACTGCCTACCCTATTTTGGTAAAAGTGACTGAGAACTGTACTCCATTATTTATAGAAGTGAGGAGAAAATCAACTCAATTCAAAACCATTATAGATCCATGAATATGCACCAATACAAGCCATATTATACAGAAACTAAAAAAAAAGAAGAAAAATTGAAACATCTCCCCTTGTGAAGGCAAAGTATTTGCTGCTGGGAAAGTGAAAGAACTGTATAACATGCATCCTAAAATCCTCTCAAGCTAAGTCCCTACTGAGTAGCTGTTTTATCTAAAATCCTTTCATAGACCAGTGAGCCAAAAAGCCAATACTAGTCACTAGGTCACATATTGAAGAAGCGAGTACTTTGCCTTGAAAAAAACCTGACAAAACTATCAGTCCTGCCTGATACAGTTTGCAGAACCAGAGAAATCTTCCACTGCAGGATCTATCCCATTCTCACTGGAGTGAACAAAGCCTTAAGAGCTGAATCTGTTCTCAGTCCAAACAGGCACATGCCCATTCTGTGCTGCTCTCTCATCAAACCAGAACATACCTATGACTTTCCTGCCCTCATTCTTCATTTGTCTCTACTTGTTTCAGTTCTCTGATCTTCCTCAATCTCCTCTTCTATTTTGGGCCATCTTCACGTGTGACCACATTCTCACAAAACTGATAAACAGCACTTTCTATGAGCATGGGCACATGCACTGTGTGACTCTGCTGGCCCCAGTTCTTTTCTTCACCTTCTTGTACTTGCAGAAAGCTATATAAGTAATGGAAAAAATTCAACACTGCTAACACTTTTCTAAGACATCTCCTGGATTTCACCTTAATTCAGTGGTAAAAGGATTCCAAGAATAGCACTGGCTTAATGAAGTATTTTTATTAAACTATCTTTCTATTTACTAACACCGTAAATATAGTTACAGTGAAAGCTAACATATAAAAGTTATCCATTTTATTATTATTTCTTTTTTCCCTTGGCCCAATATCCTTGCTTCTCTACTCTCAGACTTCAATGTTCTTTGACAAAAACAAGAATAAGATCCTTGATCTCATTTTTGCTCCTTGCACCTCTTTGGGTTTTTTTTATTCTAAGTTCACCAAAAAAATCCCTTCTTCCCTTGTTCTCTTGAGCTTTGGCAGTGTAGTAAAATCACAACAGGATTTTTTTAGTAGTACAGCTCAGCAGCTGCTGCACACTGTTTGTGGTGTGTTATTGCCAAAATCAGATCTGTTCTTGTTTAATTTTGGAGAGGGGAGAGGTTGGCGTGAGAGTGAGGAAGGAGAAGGAAAAGGCAGTGACAGAATATTAGCAAAAGGATAGGAAAAAGATAGTGTGGAAAGTCTTGCCACAGCCAAAGCACTCCTTGTGCAGCAGGCTAAATCACAAATAATCAGGCTGCCATTATTAGTCTGCAGGTATTTATACACTGGTATTCAAAAATACTCACTGGATTCAAGAAACAAATGCTTCTAGTATAAGATGATGG
>VZRQ01006258.1:673396-687500 GCA_013397975.1 Machaerirhynchus nigripectus
CCGCTCCGCGCCCGGCCCCGCCCCGCTCCGCCCCGGACGGGAGTGCCCCAAACCGCGGGCGGGCGGTGCCCTCCGAGGCCTCGGGCGTGACGGGCCCTGCCCGGCCTGAGGCCGCCTCGGAGGCGGGGCCAGGCAGAGGCTGCTCGTGTGGTGTTTACCAGAGGATGGGCGGAACTTACGGTTAGGAAAGAGGGAAAATGGCAATTAGTTTCGTAGTTGAGGGCCAGCGTTTTCTTTGTCTAGATTAGCTTGACCTGTCACATATCTGAGTACGTTAATACAATAATAGAATGTTAAGGTGTGGGAAGAGACCTTAAAGATCTGTTCCAAGCCTCCCTGCCATGGGCAGGGACACCTCCCACTAGACCAGGTTGCTCAAGGCCTCATCCAGTCTGGCTTTGAACAGTGCCAGGGTTGGGGCATCCACAGCTGCCCTTCACAACCTGTTCCAGTATCTCACCACCCTTACAGTGAAAAATTCCTTTCTAATAGCTAACCTAAATTTTCTGTCTTTCAGTTTGTACCCATTACTCCTTGTCCAATCATTACAGTTCCTGACAAAGGGTCCCTCTCTGGCATCCCTGTATCCTCCTTCAGATACTGGAAGGTCGCTGTGAGGTTTCCATACAGCCTTCTTGTCTCCAGGCTGAACAGACACAACTTTTTCAGCCTGTCTTGGTAGGGCAGGTGCTTCAGTCGTCTTATTAACTTCATTGCCTCTTCTGGACTTGCTCCAACAGTTCCATGTTCTTATGTTGAGGACACCAGAACTGTACACAGTTCTCCAGATGAGGTCTCACAAGTGCAGAGATATAATAATAAACTATTCCTAGAGCTTTTAACCTGTTTCAAATAAACAGTGTGCTTCAGGGTGTAGTAAACCAGTAAATTAAAAGATGAATGGTTTGTCTGATACCTTAGTGCAGACAGCAAATATAACTAGGGGGGTGGATATAAACCAGGGGTTTGTTACAAAGCTAAGCTAATTGAGAAGGTCTGGCAGGTTTAACAAAGATGCTGACAGCTGCATCCCAAAATGCCATATGCATGTGGCCTCCTTATTTGTTTAGACTTGGGTGATGGGGAGCAGTTAGGGAGCAGTGAAAAGGATTTTTGTGTGGAGGACTATGGTGTACAGGCTTCTGTCTGGGTGAAGTGATGCCCGGACACCAAGAAATACTGGTCCTGCCTGGCCATAAGCACCAAAATGGTTACCCAAAAATACTGGGTTTTGAAAGGGATACATCCCAGTTTCTGCTTGCCTCAACTAGAATGGATCACTTCAGGGTCAGCCCATCTTTGTCAGGCTTTCATTTTCAGTAATTTCTTGAGAAGTTGAAGGTTATTCATCATTTTCACAAAGATAATGAGTATCCTTGTCAGCTAGATGAAATGTGCGCTGAAGTGCACATCACAGTAGACAGGTATTTCCATAAATTGAACAAAATATTTTTGATCTGTGCATCACATATGACCACTCTTCCTTGTATTGTTTTATATTCTTAGAAGGAGTGACTACATGAGTTGTGTGAACATGTTTCATGCTTAAATACTTAATTAAAAAAACTTGACAACTCTGGCATGCCTCTTGGGGGGTTGGAGGGTTGAGAAGTAACAAAGACAGCTTCCCTTGTCACCTGAAATGAAAACTGCATTTTCATAGTTTCCATTCCAGTACTTTGTTTTGGTGGCTTTTTAGAATCAGTGAAATTGTGATGTTAACTTACAGCTTCTGGAGGGTGTTTGTCAGGCATCTTTAATCTAAAGAGAGAAACGCAGAGAAGAACTGCATATTTGAATGGACTATTAACACAAGAACAACACTTTACAACTGGCTACTTCACCCTTGCCCTGAACTTCCTGTGCAGAGCTTACCATGATTGATTTTACAGGTAGGTTTTCTGTATAATATTAAACTAAATCAGTCTATTGGCTGCTCTCCCAGGCAGGCCACATAAAGAGACCCAGACAATGTTGTTTTGTTTGATGTTGAGTTTTACTAGGTTTTGCAAATCAGCCCTTTCTTTTTCAGAAACGCGTGTGAAGAATTTTAAGGCTATCGCTTCTGTTTGAGAGAACCCTTATTTTCTGGTATTCTAAGAACTGTTTCATCCTGTTTTCAGATACAGGACTCTCAGAGTTATTTCATTGTGTGGTTAAGACCTTTCTCTTGCAAACAGCTACGTAAGCAAAGTAGTTGCAGCACCAGGGCTTAAATTAGTTAGCATATCACTTTGATTTCCATTGTAATTTCTACTATAAAATGTTTTCTCTTTCTGAATGCTCTGTCTAGGTTGAAGTCATTTAAAAGCATGAAAGCCATGAAGTAGTTACGCCAGTTGTGCTTTTGTAGAGTTTCGCTGTTAAGAGGACATTATCTTTGCTAAATTAACTGGAATTTTTATGTCTGTTTTGCCAAAGATTTATGATTTAAGTTTGTTCCCTTTGATATATTTATTCTATAATCAGTGACTGCATAGAAGATGCAGGTTGGTCAAGAAGCACGAGTTGCAGGGCACAAGTTGTCTTCTCTGTAGCTGTATGCTGGAACCAGTAGTGTTTGGAGTCAGCCTGTGTGCTTTCCTGATCTTGGGATTTTTGCATTTGGCTGGAGATGGTTAGCTGAAATAAGTAGAAACAGCACATACCCTAGCACTGTAGGTAACTGTAAAAGAAAATAGGTAAGTGGGTTTTATTCCTTCCAGGATGAGGAGAGAAAAACCCAGTTTTTCCTCCTCCAGTACGGGTAACTTAATCAGTAGTAATTTATTCCTAAAAAGTTCCCAGTTCAAAATATTTTCCTGACCAAGTACCTAATCTCTGTTTTTGCTAGGTGAGGGTGAGTAAAATTCAATTCATGCTGAATGGAATTGTATGATTGGGCAAGGCCGTGAAAGAAGTATTTACAAAAGACCCCCTGTGCAGTTCCAGGGGCAGGCTGTGATTCTGGATGATCCGTGGAGACCTTGGAAGGAGCTGCCAATCATTGTTATGAATTGTTAGCTAAGCCTGGGGAAGCTTGCATTTATTGCTGGATGTTGACTAAAAAAAAATTGGATACAGTCCTAGACCTTTATGTTGAATGGGGTAAAATTAATTAACTGCAAGTTTTCAGACCAGTGACTAAGAAAAGAGGCCATTTATGATATTTATGGTATTCCCTAGAGTAGAAGCTGGAAGGAATGAGAGTGTAATCTACCATCTCTGACCTCCCTCCAGTAGGCAGGAGTTTACATTTCAGCACTGTGCCTCCAGGTAGGCACAGTACCTCGTTACAGTTTCAGCCCTTGGTTTATCTGGTGTTAAGTTTTGGAGCTTTTACCCTCATGGGAGAAAGAATGGTTAAGTTGAAACCCTTTTTTTTCTCTCCAATAGAACTTGTCTTCTTGATTCACAGTACCTCAAGCTGGTACAGCATTTTGCTTGCATCAGGCTAGGGAAGTATGCTTTTTAAAAAAATAACACTTTGTATTAGAGAGTTCTTTATTTTGTCCTTGTTCTCCCCTGCAGGGAAGTCTCCTGCTCACAGATAACGGGTCTAGCTGTATTCAACAGGCCATCTAATCACATTAGTGATGGTATTTCAGAGTTGACTTTCGTTTTGCCTGTGGAGTAATCATGGCATCAGCAGGTGTCTGAGAGAAAGCATTGAGCACCTACAGCCTGACAGTCTTTAATCTTAAACTTCCCAGAGAGATAAGCCATTAGCTACATGCAGAGCTTCCTCTAGATGAAAACTGTGGTCCTTCTTCTATCAGAGATTTACCTAGAGATTTTTTTTGTGGGGGTCATGCAGTAGAAATCCTTTATGTTCCATCAGTGGTTGTGTCCCCCAAAACAGAAGAAATTCCTGAAAGTATTTCCTGAAAATAGATATAAGATATAAATATATCAAATGTTATAAATAAATATATGGAAGTTGAGGAATATTTGTGAAATTGAATTTACTATTGTAAACAACAGAGAGCAACCAATGTTCAAGGAATGTGGTCCTCTGTCTCACCCAGTACAGCATGTTGAACCTTCTGGGCAATTGCAGACAGAGGGGAAAAAGTAAAAAATCTAACAAGTTGCTATACATTTTTTAAAACATACATGTCTGGATAAAAAGGAAGACCTTTTTAATCATCTGAGGGGAATTATGAAGCATAAACAGGATCCTTATTAGGGAGGAGAGAAGTCCCATAGAGCTCAATCCATAGCAGAAATCCATAGGAAACCAGGTTTCATTGTTTCCATTCTCAATGAAATATCTTGCTTGTTTGCTCTTCTAGTCTCCTACCTCCTACTTCTTGAAAAAGATAGAGTCTTCCTGAAACTGCATGAAATTTTATATGGTATTCTTATATTTTTATTAGAAATAGCAAGATGCATTCACTTTGAAAAAAATCCAACTTGGTTTGTTACAGAATGATAAAAACAAATTTACTGTGTTAATCTGTTATTTTGACAGGGATACTGACCTGAAAATTTCAAATTTCAACTGAATTCTGTCAGATGTCAATGGAATACTCTGTAATTGAAGAAGAACATTGCAAAAGAGAGTAAATTTAATTGTATTGCTAAATTTTTCAATGCTTTTTTTAAGGTGTAACAGTTTTGTCAAGCAAATGTCATTCTTGTGGTTGTTGATTTGAATAGGCAGGAACGTAATTCAATTTCTATACTACTTTGAGTGACAGTTGGCAGAAGACAAACTACAAACTACTTTACTAAAAAGTGCATTAGGTAGTAGCTCTTGCAAGACAGTTCAGAGAAACCATAGGATGAAGTGAATTCAAAAATCACGTGAAAGTGAAGCAAATTATCTCCCACTGGGGCTGAGAGAATAGAAGGAAAAGCTAAGCCAGTTTGACAAGCTGTAGATACATATGTATTAAGAAGAATGTAATTTTCAGATTTCGACTCCTCAGAGATGCTCCTTTTTTGGTTAACAGCTTTTATACATAAAGGATGCAGTGGTGAGCCCTGCAGTACGCTGACAGACAAGTGTAAGGATGTTCCAGGAAGGCCTTCATGTCTTTGGCACCTCCATGGAAGAGGGCAAATATGGAGTGATCATGTAGGCTGTTAGTAGTTGCTGAATCCGGTAGCTTGTGAGAGGAAAGTCTGCTCTAGCTCCATGTTTCCTCATTCAGCCAGTAGTGAGACTGAGCACATACTCCCAGTAGACACACAGCCACACACAGTGTGCCTGTTACATGCACGAGTGATTGGCCATGCAGATCAACACAACAGAAAACACAGCATAAATAGCAGTGGATTCATCCTGTTCCCCTCCCTGCCCTTTAGCAGAAAATGTGCATACCTGTATGCATATTGTTGTGGCTTAGGAATGGTACTCCCCAGTTCATTGCTCCCACTGAGACTCTCAAACCACACTGCTGCTCTCTCTTGCTCCCCCCATGCCCCCTGCCTTCCTGCTGAGGCAGGATGGAGGTGAGAACTGGAGGCACAAAAGGCAAAGGTCATGGATTGAGATAAGAGCACTTTACTGGAAGCAGCAATGAGATAAGAAAACAAACAGTAGCAGCAGCAGTAACAAAAGTATACAAGAAGAGAGAACGATTCACATGCAGAAATGCTCACCACAGAGCCTAGGACAATGAACAATATGGGAGAGGTTCCCCGCCACATTTTCTCAACAGGAAGGAACCCCTTCTCCACAGAAGAGTGAGAGTTCTTTTCCTGTGGCTGGCAATGAGGTGAGGTGGTAGAGAATAACATCAGGGTCCTGGCCATGCCCCCTCAGCCACATCTTTCCTGGCTACTGCAAAAATTAGCCCTGTCCTGCCCAAAACCAGGACTATATATATACATATATACACACACGCATATATGCACACAGTATGGATTCATCCAGATCCATTTCATGCAACATGAACAGGACATCCAGGGAATCAGGCCCAGCCAGCGTGGGTTTATGAGAGGCAGGTCCTACTTGACCAACCTGATCTACTCCTGTGACCAGGTGACCCACTTACTGGATGAGGGAAAGGCTGTGGACATTGTTTACTTAGACTTTAGTAAAGTCTTTGATACTGTCTTTCATGGCATTCTCATGGAGAAAGTGGCTTCCCATGGTGTGTGTGGATGGGTGTGCTCTTTGCTGGGTAGAAGACTGGCTGGATGGCTAGGNTAACAAGTTGCTATACATTTTTTAAAACATACATGTCTGGATAAAAAGGAAGACCTTTTTAATCATCTGAGGGGAATTATGAAGCATAAACAGGATCCTTATTAGGGAGGAGAGAAGTCCCATAGAGCTCAATCCATAGCAGAAATCCATAGGAAACCAGGTTTCATTGTTTCCATTCTCAATGAAATATCTTGCTTGTTTGCTCTTCTAGTCTCCTACCTCCTACTTCTTGAAAAAGATAGAGTCTTCCTGAAACTGCATGAAATTTTATATGGTATTCTTATATTTTTATTAGAAATAGCAAGATGCATTCACTTTGAAAAAAATCCAACTTGGTTTGTTACAGAATGATAAAAACAAATTTACTGTGTTAATCTGTTATTTTGACAGGGATACTGACCTGAAAATTTCAAATTTCAACTGAATTCTGTCAGATGTCAATGGAATACTCTGTAATTGAAGAAGAACATTGCAAAAGAGAGTAAATTTAATTGTATTGCTAAATTTTTCAATGCTTTTTTTAAGGTGTAACAGTTTTGTCAAGCAAATGTCATTCTTGTGGTTGTTGATTTGAATAGGCAGGAACGTAATTCAATTTCTATACTACTTTGAGTGACAGTTGGCAGAAGACAAACTACAAACTACTTTACTAAAAAGTGCATTAGGTAGTAGCTCTTGCAAGACAGTTCAGAGAAACCATAGGATGAAGTGAATTCAAAAATCACGTGAAAGTGAAGCAAATTATCTCCCACTGGGGCTGAGAGAATAGAAGGAAAAGCTAAGCCAGTTTGACAAGCTGTAGATACATATGTATTAAGAAGAATGTAATTTTCAGATTTCGACTCCTCAGAGATGCTCCTTTTTTGGTTAACAGCTTTTATACATAAAGGATGCAGTGGTGAGCCCTGCAGTACGCTGACAGACAAGTGTAAGGATGTTCCAGGAAGGCCTTCATGTCTTTGGCACCTCCATGGAAGAGGGCAAATATGGAGTGATCATGTAGGCTGTTAGTAGTTGCTGAATCCGGTAGCTTGTGAGAGGAAAGTCTGCTCTAGCTCCATGTTTCCTCATTCAGCCAGTAGTGAGACTGAGCACATACTCCCAGTAGACACACAGCCACACACAGTGTGCCTGTTACATGCACGAGTGATTGGCCATGCAGATCAACACAACAGAAAACACAGCATAAATAGCAGTGGATTCATCCTGTTCCCCTCCCTGCCCTTTAGCAGAAAATGTGCATACCTGTATGCATATTGTTGTGGCTTAGGAATGGTACTCCCCAGTTCATTGCTCCCACTGAGACTCTCAAACCACACTGCTGCTCTCTCTTGCTCCCCCCATGCCCCCTGCCTTCCTGCTGAGGCAGGATGGAGGTGAGAACTGGAGGCACAAAAGGCAAAGGTCATGGATTGAGATAAGAGCACTTTACTGGAAGCAGCAATGAGATAAGAAAACAAACAGTAGCAGCAGCAGTAACAAAAGTATACAAGAAGAGAGAACGATTCACATGCAGAAATGCTCACCACAGAGCCTAGGACAATGAACAATATGGGAGAGGTTCCCCGCCACATTTTCTCAACAGGAAGGAACCCCTTCTCCACAGAAGAGTGAGAGTTCTTTTCCTGTGGCTGGCAATGAGGTGAGGTGGTAGAGAATAACATCAGGGTCCTGGCCATGCCCCCTCAGCCACATCTTTCCTGGCTACTGCAAAAATTAGCCCTGTCCTGCCCAAAACCAGGACTATATATATACATATATACACACACGCATATATGCACACAGTATGGATTCATCCAGATCCATTTCATGCAACATGAACAGGACATCCAGGGAATCAGGCCCAGCCAGCGTGGGTTTATGAGAGGCAGGTCCTACTTGACCAACCTGATCTACTCCTGTGACCAGGTGACCCACTTACTGGATGAGGGAAAGGCTGTGGACATTGTTTACTTAGACTTTAGTAAAGTCTTTGATACTGTCTTTCATGGCATTCTCATGGAGAAAGTGGCTTCCCATGGTGTGTGTGGATGGGTGTGCTCTNCAGCCACATCTTTCCTGGCTACTGCAAAAATTAGCCCTGTCCTGCCCAAAACCAGGACTATATATATACATATATACACACACGCATATATGCACACAGTATGGATTCATCCAGATCCATTTCATGCAACATGAACAGGACATCCAGGGAATCAGGCCCAGCCAGCGTGGGTTTATGAGAGGCAGGTCCTACTTGACCAACCTGATCTACTCCTGTGACCAGGTGACCCACTTACTGGATGAGGGAAAGGCTGTGGACATTGTTTACTTAGACTTTAGTAAAGTCTTTGATACTGTCTTTCATGGCATTCTCATGGAGAAAGTGGCTTCCCATGGTGTGTGTGGATGGGTGTGCTCTTTGCTGGGTAGAAGACTGGCTGGATGGCTAGGTGGGGGTCAGCCTCTTCTCCCAGGCAACAAGTGACAGAACAGGACGAAATGCCCTCAAGTTGCACAAGGGGAAGTTTAGGTTGGATATTAGGAAAAATTTCTTCACAGGAAAAGTTTACAAGCATTGGAACAGAATGTCCAGGAAAGTGGTGGAGTCATCATGTTCAAAAAACATGTGGTTATGGCACTTGAGGACATATTTTAATGGTGAACATGGTGGTGGTGCTAGGTTGGTGGTTGGACTTGATCTTAAAGGTCTATTCCAACCTTAACAATTCTAGGGATCTGTAATTTGCTATTCAGCTTTTCTTCTATTCTGAATAATTTAGCATCAGCTGCAATCTTTGTCACTTTAACGTCTACACTTCTCCATATAATTTGTGATGAGGTTGAATAAAATAGCCCTTAGTGTGAATGCAGATGGACATCTGGTGATGAACTTCATCATTATGAAAAGTGTCAATTTGCCCTTTCTTGTATTTTATGCAATTATTTATCCATAGTAATTTTATTCCATGGCAGTTTGGCTCTTCAAATACCTTAAATGAGTGGCCTTTCAAAGGCCTGGTGGAAACCCAAATGAGGTTTGTCATTCGGGTTATCTATTTCCACATGCTCTAATGAAATGTAGGAGATCTGTGAAACGTGACTGGTTTCTTGCCAGGATCAGACACCACATTCTTGTATCCAAGTCTCCAGACATGAATATGTCAATAGATAATTTTTGCAGACAATGAGGAAAAGTAAATTATATGCCCGGTCCATCAGCTTCAACAATTTAATTTCTCAGACACTTAGTATCCCATTTGTTTTTTAAATTAGTTATTGCTTTCAAAAGTTATTAAGTCTGAAGAAATGGAGAGACAGCATAACTACAAAATCTAATTTCCCTAAAACAGGAAGTTTCCAATTTTTCCAGCCTTACTCACACTAGTGATACCTTGAAATTTCTTCAGTTAGATTTTTTTATCCAGTAAAATACTAATCAGCATAAATGAAGCTGTCAGAAAGCTACATAAAAAACTACCATAAATAGTTCTCTTGTTCTTTTGTATTTTCAGTTTGGATTAAAGCTTTTGACCATTCAGGGTCAGCAGAGACCATTATGGACATGTACTCATATCAGTGTTATATCAGATGCCAGGAAATAGTACCCATTTATTCTGTGCGAAGTCTAATGCATTTGAAGGTTTATCTTATAGAAAGCTGTCCAAGTGGGATGCTGAGGAATCTACCAAAACATTTCAGTAAAATTGCCCAGTAGTTTGTTACCTTCATTTAAAATTTATGTTTCTCTTTCTGGTGAGATTTTTCTAGCTTTGGATTTCAACCAGTGAATCTTGTTATGTCTTTGTTTTAGAAACTGGACAATGTTTTACTAATCTGATACTATGTGTACTTACATTTGTGTCACTATCAAAGAAATGCTTGTACATTTCTTTTGTTACATCTTCTTCCTCACCCTTGGTGTTAAAGGGACATCCTGTACCCCTGCTCTTATTATAACATTTTCCCAAGAAAATTAAGTCTCTGGTAGTTACTTTTCTATTCCTCCTTTTTCTACCAAGAAGAAAACAAAGGAAAGAATTTGCCTGCTGAATAAATTCCTCCTAGTGCCACCTATGTTTTTGCCCTGCCACAATGAGGAAAGTCACAGAGAATAAACAAACAATCTCTCCTGTGCTAAAATCTATAAAATCTCTGGCATTGCTGTCAATCATGTATTGCTTGATGTGAAAAACAAAACCCTATTTCAGCATTAGCAATTAATGATATTGACATTGCTGAATAGCCAATTCAGCTCAATATTAGTGGGGAAAATGTAATTTGAGCAATCAGATGGCTGAAATTCATTTTTTAAATGATAAAACCATCTTCACGGTTACCATATTCTTTAGTTACAATTTTTTATCATGTGTTTTTTAGCATAGCTGCATTTGTCATGTTACTGGTAATGTAATTAAGTTTAATTTCTCTTATAAACCCTTGTAGAGGGCTGAGTATAATTCTGTTTGTGTCATTATGAGTTCTGATTCATCAGTTTAGATTGTTGTTCTGAAGTCTTGGTTGCTGGAAACAGTGACTTTCCTCCTTGCCAGGAACTGATAATTTGTTTTCTTCCCAGAAGAAAAGCTTGTTATTTACTTGTTTGTAATATGTGCTTTGCCTGCCTGCCTGCCTGATATTTCGAGTCCATTTGTAGCTTAGGTGTTTTTCAAGTAAATATCTTTCATGAGTGAAGCAACTGGATCAACACCAAGTGGGTAGATTTAGCAAGACAACGCATTTAACATTTAAAATTTAATAAAGGGTGGATCTCTGCCTCGTGACATTGTATCAGAGGTTGGCTGTCATTCTGCAAGCACTTAGGTTTGTATTCAGCCTTGCCATGGTTACTTGTTCACGGACTAGCAATGTCATGGCCTGTTCCTAGGGGTGGTAGATGGCTCCTTCCTTTTAATTTAATTTGAAAATACCTACTTTTGTTCTAGGAAACTTCTCCCCATTTATTGTTTTTCCTATTCCATAATGGGGGGAATTGGTGTTAACCTTGAATTAAGTGTAATTGTTGGAAATTAAATTTTGGAAAGTAACATCTAAAGATCACCTGAACAGTCTGGTGACGAAAGGAGAGCTGACTGCTCTGACTTGTTGAGTTAATTGGAGATGATGTGACAAAAGTACCTTTCTTAATTAGGGAGACCATGAGAGGAAGAAAACATGGAGGTGGGGGAAACAGTTGATGCTCGTTAAGATACTCTTTTTTCCCTCAGTCATAAGTCTCTTCACCAACAAATGAAAACATCAGAGTAGTGTTATACTGAATGAATATCAAGAACCATTGTTTCTGTGCTCTTTTCCTGAGTTCCTAACCTGAAGGTAGCACCTTCATAGGTAGGTGGGTTGGTTGGTTGGGGTGGTGGTGCATAATTTTCATATTACCTTTCTTTCGTTGCTGAAGTCCTGAGTTTGCTCCTGTTATCTCTATGGGAAGTCCTGTTCTTTTCCACCTTTATGGGAAAAAACAGCTTATATAAGTAAGGATGATGGGACCAAGTCAGAAACAAATTGAATTAAAGAGGGTAGTTGAGCATAGTGAGAATTATCTGGATGCATTTAAAATATACATGTTATTCTATAAATGCTTTTCCTGTTATTTGATTTAAAATCCTTCTTATTTTACCTTGGGTAGCATTAAAAAGCTAGCAATTACCAACTTTTTAAGGTAATGTACCTGGAAGCAGCACTGTCAGGTTCAGCTTAATGGTTGCTAATGTTTTACAGAGCAGCCTGTGTGAGTATATATTGAGAGAAACTAAGGGAGAGCCAAAAGGTCCAATGGGGATTTAAAAGCAAAAGTTTGATGATTGATACCGTGATACATTTTGGAAGTTACTCTATTAGTCTCAGCATCCTGACTAGAGCATGGTTTTGATTATTGGTGTTCTGTTTCTTCAAATTCCCTCCTATGTTTAGTACTTGACTGTTGTAGCACTTGGCATTGCCTGTCCTAATCCATTTTGTTTGGTATGTAGCAATCCTCATAGCACATCTTCCTCCAGAGGTGTAAACAGCTTTTCACAGTGTCAGCTGGCAGAAGAGAGGACACTTATTCCCATGGTATGCACGAAGCCCATAAATGAATCCTTCTGGGTGAAAGATTCTCTGTAAGTGTAAGATCATTATCACGACTGCTATAAAAACCTGAATGTTGCTTGGGGAGTCTTAAATATACTTCTGACACTCTTTCCTTGCTGGTAGTGCTAGTTCTTCAGTGTTTTTCCTGCTCTTTAATTTTAATGTTTTGGAGTTTTATTTAAAGTGAATAAACTGAGAATCCTGGCTCTCACAACTAACCATTCTTCAGCACTAACTGGTCCCAGAACCTTTTACAGTAGGTGCTGTTAGCTGTTATAATACCTGTATCAATCAAAGCAGCATACAAAGAAGGTATCACTATTTAAAGTAATTTACATCTTAAGTTTGGCATATAATTCCTAAAGGGATGGAGTGGCATTTAGGCATCATGCCTAGTGAGCAGTGAAACTAAATGTTCTCTGAGAATACCAGTCACTGATGTCTCAAATTATCACGATCAATAGTAAGCCAGGTTCTGGAAAATAGCTAAGTCTTATGGGAAGTGCTAGTAGTGCACAGGCACTGACACACACATACATATATATCCTGCATGTTGTCCTTCTACTAACTTGTTGTGTTGTCTCTTGACTCCTATTGCCCTCTTCTGCAATTTTAAAATTTTTATTCTTTGGGATTTTTTTTTGTTGTTGTTGTTCCTTCCTGCCTCATAATTAATGCTGCTGTAAAGTCATTACTTCCTGGCAACTGGAATCCAAACAAAAGGTGGGCTTTACCTTACATTCAGGCTTCCTGCCTCAAGGGCTGGAAACTCTGGGTGGTTGCATCAGTGTGAGACAGGAGGCTTGCTGCTGCCCCTGAGCTTGCAAGTCTGAGCCCCTGTGTCCTCCCAACCGGCTAATATGGTTGCTGGCCTTGGATGGGAAGGAGCTCTTTAGACTACAAGTGTGCTCTCTCCACTTCTCACCTGTACTGACTCAGATCTTGTCGTTTCAGTGAGATCCACTGACTGCAGTAGATGAAATGGTGTTCAGGTCCATTCCTATTATGTTATCCATGATGTCTCCTTCCACTGTTTTTTTCCGAAGTTTTGTTCAGAACTCTGGCTGGAGGCAAAACCTCGGAGAATTGTGGATCTTTGGGGCTTAACACTGTATGTTCTTCATGCTTTTCTTTCAAGTGCTATTCATTATACAATCCTTTGTACTTTACAGTGCTTTCCTTTGAAGTTCTAGATGTGATTTACACAGATTAATGTAATTGGGGTGAGCCTGCTCTGGTGAAACAGGTAGAAAGTTGATACTACAGTTTTACAGATAGTAACAGAATAGCATAGTTGCACAGCCTGGGACATGAACTAGCTTTTAGTCATGTGCTTTTTTCCTGTAGGGCTAATAGCACTGTCTCTGTGGTTTCTTAGGAAAGATATGTCATGATTAACTTGGTTGCTGCCTTTATCTTGTGTAGCCTCAATTTCAAATAGCACAATTTAGTGTCTTCAATGGTCTTGTGATGATTTGTTGTAATTGTCACAGTTCTCAGGTTTCCTTGCTGTTAATATAGTTCTTAAATAGGCTGCTTCTATTATGTGTTTCATACCCCAAGAAGGGATTGCATGTCCAAAAGCTTATTCAAGTTTTTAAAAAAGCTGTACCTCTTGGTCTAATAAAATAAGTTACATTGACCTACAAGCTTTGTCTTGTCCTTAGCTGTAGAATTCTTTACATAATTTGTGTTCCTTGAATGCTGAAGAGGGACATTCAAACTGGGCCATAAAGTTTCTATTAAATGCACAATGATGAAAGACATGTTTGTAGTCAGAATGTGGCAGCTGGTTTTAAGTTTCAGACTGAAGCTGTGTTGAGAGGACAAGGTAGGGCAGTTTTTCTGGTGATAAAGAGAACATGTTTTTATCCCGTCTAGTCTCCAGTTACA
>VZRQ01006258.1:687584-708168 GCA_013397975.1 Machaerirhynchus nigripectus
TGCGGGGTGGGGGGGTGGGAGGCGAGAAGAAAGGTAAGAAAAACCAAATATAAAGTAAATAGCATTCTTGTTCCTGCAGTCTATAAGCTGGTGATAGATGAACCTTCGGGGATTTAAAATTCAGTCCAAATGAGCATCCAGCTCTTCAGATTCTTATCAGATGAACCAGTCAAATCTGGAGAAATCTTACATAGGTTTGCCATTCTCTGCTGTTAAAATGAAATAACATGAGGATAAATTTCTTAATTACATCTCACCATTTGTTGTATCAGAACAGAAACTGGAAGCTGTCTGAACCTGGACTGCATGTCAGTTTAGAGAGACAGAGAAAAGCCAGAGATTTCCTGTTTATTTGAATTATTTTTCCTTTCCCACTAAATATGTTTGCTTGGAAAAAAATCCACAATTTAAATACCTGACTGGGTTTATATGTGCACATATATGTGTGCTTCTGTCAAATATACATTATTTATACATACATCTATGTTATAAAAGAATGCTCAGAGACACAATAACAAACATTTCCAGTATATTCTTATTTCCACTTGTGTATATAGATCAGCCAAAGGTTAACATTGTAACCATTTTGCAGCTATTTGCAGAACATGAATTATTTCTGCTCACTTCAATGTGTCATTGTAATTAATTCACATTGGAGAATAACATTCCATTTTTAATTTAACTAGTTCCATTTAATTCTGAGTCCTTGTTAGAATGTAGCCTAAACAATGACCGCATCTTATGAAAATATACAACAAGAAAATAACATCTGCTGCACTATGCTGGCAAACACCAAGGCTAATGAATGGTTGTCAGTATCAAAACAGATGTCTGTTTAAAAAAAAATTCGTTACCAGTCTCAGTAAATCCCCAAATTAATTTAACTCTTGTTTGCAGTGTGTGGCTCAAGTTGCTTTTCTGTGGTGAGGCATGATGAAAATGTTGGCAGATTGAAAGGTTTCCGTTCCCCTTTAGAAGTCTGACTTCAGTGTGATATCCTATTTGGCTTGTGGAATCCATAAAAACAGTTTGATTTGATGAGGATTATCTTGTCAGTAGGAGAAAACTTTCCTAATATGCTGAATATAATTATCTGCATAGGAGTATTACAGTTCAAAATGCTGGAGGGTTTTCCTTGAAGTGGAAAAGGAATGTTTAAGGGAAAGAACACAATAGCCATATCATACAATCGAGTGAAATAAAATAGAAACAACTTCAGTGCTCTCCACTCCATACATCATATTCTTAACAGTTCTCAGCATGTAGATCTTGGATCTTCTTAGATCTACCCCACTTCTCAATGTCAACAGCATAGGCACCAATGCTCAAAACAATGAACAAACTGCACACAACATCCATAGGCCACTCTTCCATTTGTCTCTCCTCACTAAAGTCACATTAAATTTAGTTCCTTCTTTTTCTTGGGATAACACGTCATTTTAAACCTTTCTTGGTTATCCAGGTCAGTATTAAGAAAGTTCATTTTCCAATGAAGAGTTTTATTTTTTCAGCTGAGACATTCAGTGTAGAGAGTCAGAGGTTTGCAGGGCAGGACTGAGCCACCAGTGCAGATTCTAAATTATTTCCTTGAACGTATAGAATTTTTTAACCTTGTAACAGTGTCTCTAGCCTGTCAAGTTTCATAACTCTCAGTGCAGTTTCATGCAGATGTGAGCATTAGACAATATATTTTGACCACTTTTTTCCATAATGGTGACACTAATACTTGAATAACTTCATCATGACGTTATTCTTTTTCCTTGTTACTTTTTCTCCAAAGCAAACAGCATTTAAGAAGATTAATTGATTTTTGAGAATGAGTCAACAAATTACATGTTGTGTTTTATCTTTATCATACACAGAAAATTACTGCTGCAGTGTGTCAGTAATTCACAATGACATATAAATTGGACTGGATCCAGCAGAGATCACAGAGTGGTGAACACTGCTCATTATTCCATTTACTTTTATGGACATGAAGAGGAATTAAAAAGGAGTCTGTAGGTGTTACTGAGGCTTTTTCTGATTCACCAGAATAATCCCTAAGTATTGCACATACTTAAACAGTCACAGAGGTTATGAGTAGTGCACAAGCACAATGCTGCTTAATGTAAGCTGTCTTTACCCACTTGCACTGTTAAAACTTGCTGGATTGCTCTATCATTCTTACTGAAAAGTGCAATCTTGAATTTTGTACCTGAAGTTTTAGATATATCTTCCTGATTGTTGTAGGTATTGACTTGCTTATCATAAAGGTTTCTCAGTAAGAGGCTGAACGCAAAATCATGCAATAAAACCCATAGGAACAAGTTTTTCCAAATGATTTTCAGTCTCCACAAAGCAACCTTTTCTGAACAACTTACTACTTCAAAACTATGGATTTGGGTTTTTTTTAATCCTCTCATTTTAGTTTCTAGAAAGTGTGAGGCACCGATTATCTTGTAGAAACTACTGAACTCTGACTTCTTATTCCTTTGATGCTTATGTTCACTTGTTTCTCCCACTGCATCTCCCAGCCAAGAGCAGAAGCAAAGCAAGGAGAGGACAGGGTCCAAGTAGAGAGAATTTCCTGTGCTTATAAATTAACAAAGCCATGAATTATAATTTATTCCACAATTACAGTTTATGGTGCCCTGGATGTATGTGGAATCCTGGAATAATTATGGTGTGTGAAAAGTTGGTTTATTTGCTTTCTCTTTGTTCTTCTTTTCACACAGAATCAGTTTTAAAATTGCTTCCTTCTCTTATGCCTGGTAATAGACTGCATTTTACACCATTACTAAAGCCAAAAATAAGAGACAGAATGTGGCCTCTGGAGTGAAACTGAGCAGAAAGTTTGGCTCTTTGTGTTCTGACAGGATGGCAGAAAATCATATTCTATTCCCTGGCTTTTGTTCACGCAGAAGTGTAAGAACCTCTCTTCTGTGTATTTTGTCCTGTGGGATGGAGGGACAGATTTAGGCACACAGAGGACCTCCCAGATTGTGTCCCAACTTCATCTCTCCTTGCCATTGCCAATCTGACACACTGGGCAGTGAGGATCATACAGTAGGGACATCTCAGCTGTTGTGCTGCCTCTTGCTCTGCATTGAAGCTGCACCAGTGTAGGAGTATATTGAACATGAACATACACTGGAGTGCCCAGGAAAACTGGAAAGCAGTGAGTCACCAGGAACTACAGTACTGGTCCAATTTTGGAGGATCCTGATAACAGACTGGCTGAGTTGCTAACAAAATGTCTAGAACTGTCTAGAAAAGAGAGTGTTGTCCTTGACTCTGGAGAAGAATTAAAGAGGCATGTAAGGAAAATAATTATCTCAAGAGAAGCAGACTTTAGAAAAATAATCTGCTTGAAACATTCAAATTGAGGGGAATGCAAATCAGTGAAACTTTTTGTTCAGTCTTTTGTTCTACTCCTCTAGTCTTCTTCATGTGTTGTGAGACATAGTTTGAAAGAGACCACTAGTGGCAAGATACACTTAAAATAGTGGCAGACAAGACAATAAATTCTATACATTTGTTTGTATTTTCTTATCATAAAAATACAGATGTTGTAGAAGACCAATTCGGACTTTAGTGTGGAACTTTCTGTCAAAAGGATTTGCTAAATGGTGTTAAAAGAAACAACCAAAACCCAACCACAACACAAGCACAACAGAAATAGTAACATTCCTCTTTTTTTTAAAAGCTCATGTGATTTTGAAATGTCTGTATTTATAAAAAAGCTGTTTCAGAGCATAGTTCATAATAAAGGTGATAGTAATTTTTCTCTTCTTACCTCTTTCCTAGATATCCTACAGTCCTAGTAAATACCAGAGATACATAGCTCCAAAATTAAGCTCTTTATAATTAAAATTAGCCATGAATTTTGTACACTTGTTGCACACTGCAGCCACCAAATATCACTTTTGGCAGTGTCCTCAGTAAAAGGAAGAACTTTGAGCCTTGAGTTGTTTCTTTAAAATGAAATAAATTGAAATGAGGAGTGAATGGAGGAATAGCGTTTTGTCTGTGTTTGATACCTGAGTGGAACTGTGGCATGTCTGTCAATGGCAACACTGTTTCCTTTATGCCACTGGCCATCTTCTGTACAGAAAACGTACCAGTCTTGCTTGCAGTTTTTTGAGATTAAGGAGGACTAAGTAATTCTCTCATCTACAGAATTAGTTTCCATCTGTAGCATAAAGAAAATATAAGGCCATTGCATGGAAGTTTGGAGGTGATAAAATTGGTGGGATGAAATAAATGAAGAAGGTACTGCATTATAAACTAGGCACATTTGCACATGAAAAATGAAAGCCTGTGTGTTTCAGAAGCACAACCATGTTGATCCCACTTACGTAGTGGGGGCTGCATCTTGAGAAATAAATCTTCAGAAATAGCAGGGAAGGGCCAGGGCTTGAGGGGTAGTTGGTTGAACATGTACTCCTAGTTTTATGCTGAGGCTGAGTAGCTATCACAGTCCTTGCAGACAGTGTAGCAGAAGGAATCCAGAGCAGGGATGGAAAAGCACATTCCGCCATTATGCAGCCTGTTACTGGGTTCCTTATTCTATGCTGGTGTTAATACACTTAGGAAGGAAGAGACAAGAGAAGAGTGGTGTAGAAAACTCATTAAGTCTCCCAAAATAAAAGGTAAGCTCTCAAATTTACCCATTGAGGTGACTTGAGGTGACATATCAATCTTAATACATACGGAAAGATTTGTAGTATGGCAGTTTTAATGAGCTGTAATAGGGGAATTGGACCAATTCATATTAGAAATAGAGTGCCAGATTTTCTAATGGGATGGTAATTAGCTCCTGGGTCGTAGCAGTCATGATGGATTTTCCATCACTCCAAGACCTTAAATCTGATTGTGCACTTCTCCATACAATTAGTTTTGACTGCAGCTTAATAAAGTGACTTGGGAATTGTTGTGTGAGAGTGCCTGCTCTGGCTAGATGAGTGTTTTCTGTTTTAAACTTACTTGTAGTTGATGTACATTTCTAGTCGACAGAAAATTCCAAGGTTCAATTTTACTCAAAGTACAAACCACCTTTAAAACTGCATATCCCGGGAACACTTCCCCTGTGTTGGAAGAAATAGGAACACTCCCTCACTGTGGTTCATCTCTCAAGGCAGCATTACTTTTTTTAGAGTCGTCCCTGCTCATCCTGATCACCTGTGTCCTCACTGGATCTCCAGTGAGACCTGGTAGATCACCAAGTTCTTGCTACTATTTTTCAGCAACACTTGGCTACATGAGTGATTCCCTGGACTGTTTCTTAGCCCTTGTGGAGAGTCCTGCAAATTCCAGTGAATACTGCCGTGCTACTTGTAGTGTAACAGACTGGGAGATCAAACCTCTTAAACTGTATGTACAGCTGTAAAAGGATTTGATGCTGCTAATTTGGGAAAGGTTGTTCAGCATTTCTGTACTACTCAGAGGTTGTTACGATTCTTTCCATTCTTCAAGTCTTCTGTAGCTGTAGTTTTCAAGCCATTTCTGTTCAGTGTAAAAGTATATTACTTCCACAGCTGGCTATAACAAGCTGAAGGCAAGTGCTGCAATTGCTTCAGCAACATAACTTGCAGTGGTAAGAGGAAGTAACCCCTTTCCTCCTCAAAGAGATAGATGTCTGTGGGACACATTCTGCTCTATGATAACTTTTTTACTTACATGGGATTGTACTGCTGTGAGGGGACAATATATTCTTCCCACAGATAGGCTCGTATCTGATAAGAGTGACCTGTCTCACAGCCAGCCCAGCTCAATGAGAGGGAAGTCCTGCTTATCAAACCTGATTTCCTTTTGTGACAGGGTAACCCACCTACTTGATCAAGGGAAGCCAGTAGATGTAATCTTTTTTGATTTCTGTAAAGATTTTGATACTGTCTCTTACAGGATTTTTCTAGACTAAACGTCCAGCACACAGCTGGATAAACACATCATGAGATGGGTGAGCAACTGGTGCAAAGGGCTGGGCACAAAGGGTTATAGTGAATGGGGTGACATCAGACTGGGGACCTGTCACTAGTGGGATTCCACAGGGCTCCATCCTCAGCCCTGTGCTCTTCAACATCTTCATAAATTACTTGGATGAGGACTGGAAAGGATACTAAGCAAGTCTGCAAATGATACAAAGCTGGGAGGAGCATCTGTTGACTCCCGTGAGAGAAGGGACCATGCAGAGAGACCTGGACAAATCAGAGGGCTGGGCAATCACCAAATGTGTGAAGCTCAACCAGGGAAAGTGCTGGATTCTGCACCTGATGGGGCAGCCCTGGATGTACGGACAGACTGGGGAATGAGACACTGGAAAGCAGTGCCATGGAAAGGGACCTGGGGGTCCTGGTGGATGGCAAGTTGAACATGAGCCAGCAGTGCCCTGGCAGGCAGGAGGGCCAACCCTGTCCTGGGGGGCATCAGGCACAGCATCACCAGCCAGGCAAGGGAGGGGATTGTCCCGCTGTGCTCTGCACTGGGGCAGCCTCACCTCGCTTGCTGGGGGCAGTTTTGGGCAAAACAATATAAGAAAGACATTAAACAGTTAAAGAGTGTCCAAAGGAGGGCAACAAAGATGGTGAAGGGCCTTGAGGGGAAGCCGAATGAGGAGCAGCTGAGGTCACTTGGTCTGTTTACTCCCTGGAGGGGAGACCTCATTTCAGTTACAACTTCCTCCTGAGGGGAAGTGAAGGGGCAGACACTGATCTCTTCTCTGGGGTGATCAGTGGCAGGACCTGAGGGAATGGCCTGAAGCTGTGTTGGATATTTGAAAAAGATTCTTTACCCAGAGGGTGGTTGGGCACTGGAACAGGCTCCAGAGAAGTGGTCCCAGCACCAAGCCTGACAAAGTTCAAGAAGAGTTTGGACAATACTCTTGGTCACATGGTGTCACTCTTGGGGCTGTCCTGTGCAGGATCAGGAGTTGGACTTGATGATTCTTGTGGGTCCCTTCTAACTCAGAATATTCTGTGGTACTGTGTTCTCAACAAGAGCTCCAGGAAAATAAAAATTCTACTCAATTTTGCAAGATGGAATGTCTCTTATAGGGGCTACTGCTTTTTTCCCCATTCCTCCTTTCTTCTCCCCTTTCCCTCCCCTCCCCACTGCTTTGTTTTGACTTACACTCTCTGCTTCATTTCTGCCTGATGTGCTGAAGAGATGCCATCCAAAAGAAAACCTCCCATCAATTCACTGGGCACAGAAAAAGTTGTGGTAGGATCCAGAAGCAGCTTGAACCTGACCTGGCTGAAACAGTCAATTAAAGATACTAAACAGTTGCATCTGTTCCATTTCAGAAAAAAAAAAATACCTCTGAAGGGAATTATTTTATTATCTGTAATTTTAGCTAAACACTTTACTCCCTGTCAGAGTAATCTCTCCTACTTTTATGAGTCACTATTGTAGCATAAATCTTTTAATATTGTGGTTTCTGGACTAACTTGCTGGTGGCTCATCACAGCAAGGTTTTTGTTTGTTTGGGTTGTAAAACCAGTGCTTTTTCAGTCAGTTTGGTTTGGAGGAAATTGTTTCTGGTAAAGTCCCCAACACAGGAAAATGTATTAATTTTCAAAGCTGTGTGAGTAGCTTCCCCAGGCTGCCCAGAATCACACAAGAGAGTGGTGCAGTAAAAGAAGTCACTTTTTCCCTTTGAACATTTTGAATGAGTAGGTTCAGAGGAAGAGTCTCAAAGAGAATCCTGTCCTTTTTTATATACTCCTGTTCAGTGTTGTGTTCAGTTCACATGTTATGTTAGCCATGTTTCAAGACTGAGGTGATTGTGCAGACCCTGAGATCAGCTCAGCTGATTAGAGCGCGATGCTAATAATGCTAAGGTTGCAGGTTTGAGCCCCCTGTGGGCCATTCACTTAAGAGCTGGACTTGATGTTCCTGAATAATCTGTGTAGGAGAGGAGGAAATCATCCATTCAGCTTCATGGACGTAGTGATATATGTTGAAGTTTCTAAGTTACTTACATCTCTGGTTTCCCATGGTCCTAGCTGCAGCTGAAGGATGGTGATTCCCTTGCTTGATAGTCCTGCTCTGCTCTCCCCACTGTGCAATCCCAGGCTGAGCCTGTCTGAGAACTGAGCACTTCCTAGGGAATGCATCTCTACAATTGCAATAGAGATGCCAAAGCTCTGATGACCTGACTTGGTATTATCTACTCTAGGTTTGTCTGTGTGCAAATTGTAGTTCCAGAAGGGAGAAACAGCACAGTCTTTGTATTGCAACAAGGCTCTTAAGTTGCAGGAAGGCATCTTGCAGAGATGACCTTACTTGCACTGCATGTGGATAGAGAGCATGTGAGGCCTCTGTTCTCTCTTTAACATCTCTGCCCTTGGCTCCCAATGGCTCCCAATGTGGACATGTGACCTGACTACCTTGAGAGGTCTGATTTTGTTATAGAAACCACAAGTTAAAGCAACAGCATTGCTTATGACCTGTCAGGGCTCATAAACGAAAACGTTAGCTATTCAGAACTCCCCCTCCCCTGTTCTCTTAAGCATCCATAGCTAAATGGTTTCTCCCCAGCCTTTCATCAGTGTTCCTCAAAGGCCAACACCACAGAGCACTACACACAGCCAGCTCTGCTTGGCTGTGAGTTCATTCCCATTAATAGAGACTGACTGTCCTTAAACCAGTATGTGTTATCCACAGAGGCCTGTGAAGCTAGTTAAAATATTCCATGCTTTTTTTTTTGTGGAGTGAGGATGTGAAAAAAAAGAACAACTTATCTTACCTATTCTGGTACAGAGGATTTACATTAACTTGTTCTCACTGTCTTAAGTCTGTGAAGGAAGTGGATTTTTATCTTGCTTTTCTGGCTCTGTAGACAAAAAATCCTTGCATATGCATGCAGCTGTCATAAAATTCCACAATACTTTCTGAGTTTTCCACAATTCTGGGGTCTCTGTCACACTGACACACAGTACATACTGATTTACTGTACTGTGCTTTAGAGACCTTCTGCAAATTCATTTAATACTGACCATTTAGGGTTCTTTTTTTATTGCACTAGCAAGCTTTAGAAGAACAGGGTGATGTAGATCGTTAAGAAGTATTTCCTGCCCCTTCATTCAGGGAAGATACTGTTTAAGTAAAAGCAAAGATGGGTGCCTGTGGATAGCAAGGAAAAGGCCAGACAAATTATAGAAATTTCAAGTCCTGCCCCTAACTGAGAAATAACAATTCCATCTTGCTGTAAAAGTCTGTTTGGTTTAGGGTGGGGGTGAATGTGAGTGTTTTGTTTCTTGACTCTGTGAGGTGGTTTGCTGGTTCTGAATCCTTGCTATCTCACAGCAGCCACAAAACACAACCACAAATCCCACGGAGGGCATGGCTGTAGAAAAATCTACAGGGGGTTCTTTATCTGGGAACACAAGTGCTGTTATGCTGTTTTCTCAGACTAGATTTTGAAAGCGTTTCTGGCACTGGATTTCTTTTTTACATCTCTCTCAGTGCAGTGTGAAGGGGTGCAAGACTATCTTCTACCTCTACATGGATGTCTTGTCTTCTTATTGCATTTTTTTATAAGTCAAGCAGGTTTTTGGGATCATGTCTACTTGCTCCATGAACAACTTTTGAGGTGGACCAATATGTTCAGACAGATTGGCAGGAGGGCATTGATGTCAGAGGTGTAATAATTCTACAAGCTTCATGAAGAAGCCAAGAAGGAGGGAGAGAGACTCCTTATTAGTGTCTCCACAAGAAAAATAACTGTGGGGTAGATTTGTGCCATCTTAGACACCAAGAGTACACTTAGGAGAAAACCAGGATAATGCCACACTCTTGGTGTTCTTCCATTACCCAGTGGCCTGTTTTCTGATATTTGTCAGCATCTATATCAAATTTTGTTTAAATTGTCCAAGGTTTTGAAAGGATATGTATAGGACATACATAGGATACACATAGAAAGCCTGACTCGAATGTAAACTAGATGGCTCTGGAAACTGTCACTGCATAGTTCAAACTTCCCATATGTCAACAGTTAAAAAAAAAGGAACAAAAATAGGGAAATAGTCATAAAACGTTTCTTCAGAAGAGTGTGGTTTAGAGGAAAGCTGTACTCTCAGCACACAGCAGTTGAGACCAATATACTTTGGTGCCATGTTTTCCTTCTTGCTGTTTGCTGTGTTATCTCCCTGTGACAGCACCATACTACTGTTGCAGCTTGTAGGTTCAACATGATAGAGCTCCTCCCAGAGGTACTGCTCTCTAGAGCAGGTTGTGTGGTGTGCAGTGTTTGTCTTCCTTGCTTTTAACCAGCTTCATTATATCTCTTCTCTGGACTTTTTCTGCGGCCGTTTCAAATTGCTACAAGGATTATCACGGGTATTTGAATACTGTGTATTTGGTGTGGCTTCTTGTAGGAAGTGATGTCTGCTTTCAGTATCTGAAGGGGGTTATTATAAAAAGTTCAGACTACTGGAAGGACAATAGGTGTGGTTTGGATTCCAATTTATTATCCAAATAGTGCCATTCAGTTCTAGATGGGAAGTTCTAGTTTGGAAGTGTTAGTTGAAATGTCCAATCTACCAGAAGTTCCTCCACAACCCAGCACCCTAGTAGGCAATTTCTTCATTCAGTCCCTCTGCTTAGGCGTAGAAGCACTTATTGCCCTTAACCAGAGGTGTGGAGGCTGCTTATTCTACCTGTAGAGTAGAAATGGACTGTCACTTTCCTTAAACTACCCCAAAAGTCACTTCTTTTTTACTTCAAAGAAAATAATTCAGTGGACTTTTTAGTTTGATTACTCATCAAAACCAATGGCATGTTAGGTATCTATAGAGGCTTTCTGGTTATGATGCAGCAAATCAGAATTTTGAAAGAAGAACATTATTATTAACATATTTATTACCTGATTAACATAACTGAGGAGGAAAATGTGAATACTTTTTCTCTAGGAGTTGGCACAGGAAATAGTATTTTCTGATTGTGCATCTAAGGAAAACAAGCTTAGATACTACCTAAACAATTCTTTTTTCAGGTTATAGTTTTCTGGAAATATGCTTCCTTTATTATCTGTAGCTGTTGTCTGCAAGCCCAACATACTATAATCTACTGCCTTAATGGCTGTCAGCACTATTGCAAATATAATACTGGATTTGTGGGAGTTCCTACTAAAAGTTTATTTGCAGTTTAATACCAAAGGGTCAGCTTGAAGCACTTTGTGTTAAAAATCCTGTTTGTTTCTTAATGTCATACCAAAATAAAAGCCAGTATTTATTTTCTTCCAATTCAACTTTGAGATAGGAATACTGTTTCTGAATGCCTCCCATTCATGTACTTTTTTTCTGGTAGTTGTCTTTGGGTTTCCTGGATGTGAGTGCTGTGCTTTGGGCTGGGTGTGCCAAAAGGTTCCTTAAGGCTAATAAGTTCCATTACTTCACACACACATTCCTAACCACTTTGAAAAGACAAAAAGTATCAGCTCATAAATTAATTACTTGCATCTGCCTACTAATATTACAGTCAGTATGTAAGAAGCCACCCGTGGTATATCTTTATTCTTTTCTTGTATGTGACAAATACGGACAGATAATCCAAGGCGCTTCAAAGAACTGGTCAGGGAGTTGCTTATTTTCCTCATGAAAATGCTTAATTTTTATGAAAATCAAACAACCCTAAAAGGTCACAAGTCCCAAAACTATATAGTAATTTTCTTTGAGGTGAAAACCAGATCTTCTAATGAAAATTTCTGTATTTTTACCTTTTACAATCCAGGTGGAGGTTTTTGTTTGGGGTTTTTTTGTTTTGTTTTGGGTGTTTTTTCTTTGGGGTTTTTTTTTTGTTTGGTTGGTTGTTTTTTTTTTTTGTTTTGGGGGGTTTTTGTTTGTTTTTTTTTTGTTTTGGGGTTTTTTTGTTTGTTTGGATTTTTTTTGTTTGGTTTGGTTTTTTGTTTTGGGTTTTTTTTTTTTGTTGTTGTTTGTGGTGGTTTTGGGGGTTTTTTGGGGGGTTTTTTGTTGGTTATTTTTGGTTGGTTTTGGTTTTGTTTTTATGGCAAGTTCCAGCAATTTCAGTTTCTGGTTTCCTTTGTTTGAAAAAAATGTATTCACATATATTGAAATTTGTTTATTGAGGTACGTTTTATGAGATTATAGTCCTGAAGCCTTTTTGACATTAACTGTAGCTTTTTTTAAACTTTTTAAAAAATCTGAAGGCAATTTGACCAAGTCATGCAAATAAAATACCCTGTCCCTTGTTAGAAACTAAATGTGGATGTTTTTAGACCCGGATGAAAATGTTTTGCAAGTGTATGTTGTACTGTTGTACTTCAGCATTTCTAAGGCAGCTAAAACAGGTACTATCCAGTTTGTTGAGTGGAAATTTCCCAGTACAATAAATTGGAAGCTTTAGTTACACTATGTGGTGTTCTGTGAGCGTATTTTATTCCTACTGAAAGAACCCAAGGTCTGAAAAAAAAAAAACAAACACAAGAATATGATGTGTTTTATGGGCACTCCCCTCAAAAGTTACATGCCAAAAATATGCAAATATATCTAAAAGGCCTGGGGGCATATGATGGAAAATATAAGACATTAGAATGTTTCTCTACCTTTGACTGTAAACACTGAATTTCTTGGTCAAAGAGAAGGGCTAGAGGGAAAGTTCAACAAACTGTAAAATGGGATTAATAAATCCAGTATGTTAACAAGTATGGAGGCTACTTGGAGAGATGGCTGCCAAGCAAATGGGAATAAATGAAAACTATTGAAGTGAATATATTAAAGGCTTCTGCTTTCCTTTTGCTAGAGGGAGATAACCTTTGAATAAAGGTGAAGGAGGTTCAGCATGGTGGGGAATGCATTCACCGAGGTACACACTAAACTTGTATTTCTCAAACTGGGGGGCTTATGGAAAGGCAGTCTTGAAGAGCTGAATCTATGTTTTGAAAACAATTTTTCACTACTAGGAAATACTTCTGGAAAGCACGCACTTATTTGCTTTTACTGCCAGCAACTGCTTATGCTCTAGAGCAGGTGAGTCAGTATTTAGACTTGTAGCCAGTATTTGCAGATGCTTTTCACTCACACAGGCTGGTGGGGCTTAACAGCTGCTCCCAGTGGAGAAGTGCTGGTCAGTATGGCAGTGGCATCAAAGGGGGGATTTGCTGCTGATAGCTCTGTAGGCATGGTTTGTGTGGTTTCAGACAAAGTTTGTTTGAAAGAAGAGAAGGATAATCACTTGTAGATGGATAGGCCCAAACAGAGAGGCATGTCTGCAAAAAAACTGAGATATGTAACAAATTCAAGGAATACTGGTTTCTAGATTCCTACCATGAGACAGGGTTTACTCCATCTTTGTCCTACCCTGCAGGGCTACTCTGAAGCTAAAACTTTAAAAATAAACAGAGTGTAATACATACACTCAATAAATGTAAACAGTTTGTTTAGCCCTTTCAGAATGGGGCTCAGTACTGGGTGTGATACACAGGAAAAAATGGAACAGTGGTTTTGTAGTGTCTTTTATCCTAGCCTAAGTGAGATGGACACATCAGGACAGTTTGACTTCTGAAGTCTTTCATTCTTTCCAGTCTGTTGATACTAATGAGCCTCTCAGGCAGAATGCTCTTCCCTGTTCTGTCATATCTTCAGTTCATCCATTCCTGGCACCCTCTCTTTGTTCTCCACATGAAAAGCTCATTTACTTGTTGTCTTGCTGGCTGTAGCTGCTGGGGTTCATTTCCTTTTTGTGCATTTTCTTCAAAAGGCTTGAAATGTCACATAGCTACATGTCCTGCTGAGATGCTCTTGTCTTATTAATGTACCAATGGGTGTTTTTTAATGAGAAAACATGAAAGTACCATGAGCCTTCTCTGCACCTCCCCAGACTGATCATGAGAAATTGATGAATTGTGTGAAGTCTGCAAAGACTTGGGAATTCATTTTAAGTCTTTTGGGGCAAATATGTACAAATAAGAGTTTGTTCTTTAGGAAATGGTTTGAAATTGGCTTTTCCAAATAGCATATTTTGATGAGGGCTCAGAGCTCTGAGGCTGAACACAACCTGACACAGTATCCCCAGAATAATATGAATAATTAATTCCCCTAATGTGATAAAGGCAACTTACATCACAGTGGCTTGCATTAACTATTTTCCCTGACTTCCATCTCTCGAGCTAGTAATTTGGGGCTCATATATATTCTCTAGTAAGAGCCATCAGATGCTCATGGGGTGGGTGCTTGCTCTCCACTGCTGATCTGAGGAAGGTTCCTCCTCTCAAGACTGGCCTTGTAACTCTGATGGTGTGTGTTTGTTCCTTTGTTGTAGGCTGAGGCAAAAGTCATCATTCTAATAGTGCTCTGGAAGATCTGGTAGGTGTTTTCTTGTGAATTTGGGAGCTTCACTTTTGACTCTCCCAACATCAAACTCTTGGTCTAAGTGATGTTTGCTTTGGCTGCACTTTTTGTTCCATGGTGTTCATTGTATAAGAGAGAAGACAAGGCAGGAGAGCAAAAAAAACGGGTAGGCAGCTGTTTAATCTCTGTACTGTGTTTTAAACAGGTCTGGAGAGAAGTGTCTGTCTGTCTGTCTACAGTTCCACTGTGTGAGGCAGGCCCATTGCGGCTCACTGAAGGAATAGTTTGGTGGTTTCCTTAGTGGAGACCTTCTTCTCTTGGTTCTTTCTACCCACCATGTATGGGCTGTGCATGACTTTGAATTAAGGGATGTAGTTGGTATCAGTAGGAATCACAGTACTTCTAGAACCAGGGCAAAATACCCAGGACCACAGATTTTAAAAGCCTCAGCTTTGGGTTAATAATAGGGTAATTTCTATGACAAGGGGGGGTTTTTTGTTTGTTTTTTGAGTGTCTTTGAAAGTATGTCTAGCTCAAGAAGTGGTATCATGATTATTTCTGCCTACATTACTTCCAGGAGAAACTGAGGCACGGATTCTGGTCCTAAGGGGTTTCAGAACAGTCACACTGGATTATACAACAAGGTGGGGACAGCTGCTAGGCTGCAGCTGGGAGCGTGCCTTTGACTGCTGTATGTCTTTCCTGAGCAGTGTCCCCTGCCAAGGTACCGCCAATGATGCAATGCAGCATCCTGGTGTCCCTGCTGCTCCAGGGCCTCCCCATGCATAGTATTGCATAGTTCCAACCGCCCAGTGATGACATGGGAGCTGGAATTAGATAATCTTTTATCGGATCCGGGGGTGTTCTGGGTGGGGTGCTATGACCTTCCAAAAACGACTCCAACAATAAGTCGCTCAGCAGCCACTGCACACACACATACACACAAGCACCGGATAGCTTCTTTGAGAAGCCGACGGCAGAGGCAGGAAGGGTCCTTGTGTGGAATTCCAAGGCACAGGTTTATTTCAACTCCACTCATGAAGGGGACCAGAGACAAAAGACAGAGAACAATGGAGGGTCCAGAGTTAAATATGGGGGTGGGGAAAGCATCAGGGACCAATGGTCTGAGGCATGGGGCGGTTCATAGGTGGGGCTAGGATATGGGAACCAATAGGGAACCAGTGAGGGAGGGACTCAGGAACAAGGGTGAATGGGCAACAAAGAGGGGGGAACACTCTGGACTAGGGCCATATAGGGTAGAATGGGGCAGGGAGGCCAACGGGCCAATAGGGGAAACAGAACCGGGGTATATTTCCATAACAAAACAGGGTATTCTGGGAGAGACCTTTTTAGTCACCTTAACCTGGGGAGCATTTCTCCACTTAGGGCACCTCTTCTCCAGGAGATTCTTACAATTCCTGTTGTCACGTGCTCACTGGCCACCACAATCTTTAAGGTCCGTTCCAGCCCAATCCCAAAGCTATGGTTCTATAGTTCTGTGCCAGAGGGGACCACTCAGCACAGCTGTTGCGCTTGAGGCTGGCTGGATGCACTGTGGGGCTCTCAGAACCAGATGGGGTTCTGTGCTCCAAGCACGTGAGAGGCTGTGCTCTCGACAAGGAGTAGGTCCTGTGCTCCATACCTGAGAGTTGCTGGGGCCTGCATTAAATTGCCCACTTTGTAGCTGAGACTAATCTGCTTGTGTGAAACTGGAACAGATGGGGCAGACTCCACCTTCTATCACCTACAAGCAGTTCTGGGTGAGGAAATGCAAAGAGCCACCCAAAGACAGGAGAAAGGCTCATCTAATCACTGTCCTGCCACTGGTGATAACCAGCTGGAAAAGCCTGGAGAGGAACATAAGAACACAGCAAGCCTTAGTGATCCCTCCACAGAATACTCCCTCAAAATCCAGGGATTTATGGCTCAGGTACTGCCTAAAGGCGATGGTGGTAACTCTGTATTCAGGAGTCCTTGACAGATTTTCACTGTGAATTTTCCAATTTTGAACATATATACACTTTTACACCTATTTCTGCTAAGATGTTTTGCAGCTTAACCATGTATTCTGTCATCAAGAATCTCTCATTTGCTTTGAACTTCTTGCCACCTGCTAATTTCATTTAATGCCCACAGTGGAAATTGTGCTTTGAGACCAGAAGATCCCTTGCTGAGCATGTGATGTGTACTGAAATGTGCGCTGCATGGGCAAATGGGAGTCATACAACAGAGATGCCTATGGTCTGTGCTTTGTGAAAGCAAGTCAGACTACCACTAAAACTCCTTTTCCACTGCAGGAAGTTGACTCACTTTGTACTGTCAGGTACAAAAATTTTAATCCTGAAATCTAGTGTGAAGCCGAGGGGAGGAGGTGTGGGAAAGGAATGATGAGGAAGTTTCAGATGAGACCTTGTCTTGCTACATGCATTAAATATTGTAACCTAAGATCCATTTATAGTTAGGTCAAAAGTTCAGAAGAAAATAAAGCACTAGAGGAAAAGTACAGCAGGGATTTCCCTTACAAAAATACATCTCAAAATGTGAAACTGTCCTTGAAAATAAGAACAGTAAGATGTAAAAATGGAGCACAATACTGGATACATAAGTTATTGATGGCAGCAGATCTTTAAATTACATACAGCAGTGGGGAACACCCAGCATTAAAAGATAATACATCCATATCCGCATATTGACACACATTCTTTTTTAAAATCTGGCCTCCTGTGTTGGTGTTTTCATTGGCAGCAGCAAAATAAATTTTGCCTAATCTCTGATTTTCATTCCAGATAGCATCTTCCTTTTTCCAGCTGCCAGCAGTTACAAGGATGTCATGCAAAAGTAGTAGCTTACTGGTATGAACTAGTGCCTTGGCCTTGCAAATCTCATAGTCCTGACTCCTGTTTTGATGAGCTGTGCTGTTTCCTTCATGGGTTCTGTACCTTCAGGTTTAAGGTGATTACCTGCATGAGTGAGGCTTGTGGAACTGAGATCGTTATGAGTGAATGCTGAGTGCTCAAATTAAGTTTTTATGTTATAAAAGTATATTATTAATTCCTTCTATATCATATTTGTGTGTGTGTGTGTCTAAATCTTATTGTGATCATAAAATCAAAAGGGAAACCACTCAGGAGCTTCTAGGATTGAGGTTTCATTATGCCTAACATCCATAACTTCTTCCACTTACAGCCCCACATGTTTTGAAATAAAAAAGCACTGTTTTGGTGTGTTAACACAATAAACTTTGGGGAGTTTCAGTCATCACAGTAGCATGCAAGCAAATGTAGAAACATCCATTTTGAGGTGTTTTACCCATCACTTTTCTTGAATTTCATCCCTGCCAGCAGGAGTCTGAACCAGACAGTTGCCGCTAAAACAACCCAAAAAATCTCTGGGACTGTAAATACAGGATCAGTAGATACTGTGAGAGCTTCTTGAATCCACTCCCCTTAACTGTGCTGGCCAGATGATTGTCCAATCTCTTCTTAAAAACCTCCACTGATGGAGATTCCACATTTTCCACACATTGTCTTTGAGTGCTAAACTAACCTTCCCACTAGAAAGCTTTCATTATGTCAAATTTGCATCTCCCTTGTGCAATCAAGGCCATTAATTCTGTTCTATTCCAACAGGCATTAGGAAGAGCCAGTTCCCTGCTTTACAGTAGCATTTCATGTACATGAAGCTTGCAGTTTTCCCTCTGCCTTCTCTTTTCCAGATTAAATCTCCCCCATTCCTTTGATCATAACCTGCTGTTCTCTGCATCTCTTCCTTGAGGTGGGCTACCAAAAATGGATGCAGTAATTCAGACCTTGCCTTAACAGCATTTCACAAGGCAGAAGTTTTAGAAATTACTCTGAATGTATTTTTTTAGTTTAGTGTGACATTCAGCTTCATCCATTTAAGGGTAACCTTTGGCTTCTTTGTGGCAGAGTGGAACTGTAACAGGAATGGCAAACCTGTGTTGCTGAGTCACGTGTGGTCTGCAAGGGGAGCACGTATTGGGCTGTGTAGGGTACTTGGAAGCATTGCCTGTGACTGGAGCCAGGGAAATGGCTTAGACACTAGAATTTGTTCCTCAGACTGAAGTGTGGAAGACTCATTTTCAATTTGGATTGAATCCTACAGTTCTCCTTAAGAAACTGAGCTTGATAGAACTGGGATGAATGCTGCTGCCAATTGAAGGCAGCCAAGTAGTCACCCAAGCTACCGTTGTAAGACAGGGCAGTGGTTTTCCCTGATCATCCCTGCTACAAAGAGTAAAATCTAGCAAAACACTCCTCATTTGTAGTACTTGTATTTAACTACAAAGGCAGCACTGTCCAGACAGAAATTGTCTAAGCTGAAGATATCCAAAGGGGCAGTTTCTGCTGAGTGAAGCCCATATGTTATCACTGAGATGGAGAAACAGGACTGCTGAACAAGGGATCATTGGGATCCACCTCTGTGATGCATAACACTGCAAATATAAAACACTGTCTAGAGCTAGTCTTAGATACAAAATACTGAGCTGGTGTGTTAACAACCAGCACCATGTGTTGCACACCTCCATGAGAAACCTGTGAGGACTGCTTGTCTTCCCAAGTACAGACATGCATTTGCAGCTGTACACAAGCTCTTCTCTATTAGTCCAACCTGTGAATGAATAAACACTGATAAGAGACGCTTAAATGTTGTGCCTGGACTATGTTTTGACAGCTGCCACTTGTACTGTCTCCCGCTAGGTCTATCTTTTAATTACATCAGGTTAACACAATGTTTCATCTGTCACCCTTGGCTGATAGCAGAAAGGGACAAATTCAGCCATGGAATGAACAGGTTTAGCTTTTCTCTCTGCCAGGGTGCAGTGCTTGCTGCTCTCCTCTTGAATCACCCACTACTCATAGTCAGTTATCATGGTTAGAAAAAGAAATGGCCTGTCTGAGGGCTGAGCAGTGGTTCAGGGAATTGGCATGTGCTTAATATGACATTGTAGTCCAGCAGCTAAAGCATTTTTAGCTTAATCTGCAGTATGTGGTATAATTCTAAATCCCAAGGGTTAACTGTATTTTTATCACCTAGAGGCGTCTGAGAACTGACTGGAGAATGAAAAAAAGTAGTCTTAGCTCTTGAGCAATTACTTAAGCTATGTACACATCTTTCCATAGCCACTTCAGTGCAGCTGTAAATAGGAATTGCTCAGATATTCCCAGAGAATAAAATAGAGAGCCTTCAAAGTTAGTGTTCCCTCCATGTGTAGACTTCTAGCTGGGGGATGTAGGTAATTATCTTTAATGGCAAGTTTATGGAGGCAGGATCGGTCTGCTGGGGAAGTTATTCCATATCACACATCTTCAGTGAGTTCTGTAGTGTTGCTGGGATCTTGCATGTGAATAACAAGTCTTGGAAATACTCTTTGCAAGTGGGTTGGCTGCTGGAGAACAAAGATTGAAACCAGTTCAAAGAAAGGTATCTGCTAACAGCTTGGAATATAATATAAAATGACCCTGGAAAATGAATTTCCTTTGGAAAATTTGTGACTGGGAAGATCTCTGAATAGACTCTTTGCTGACTGCTGCAGAACTGTATTAAGATGGAGCAAAATACAGTAAGCTACAATAAATGTTACAACTTGCATATAGAAGCTCAGAGTATTGCAAGGTTTTCCAAATACAAGAATTCTAAATTTAAGGAAGACTGGTTAGATTTTCCCTACCTTCTACCATGCACTAATGTGCACACTTAGTGCACTTACATTAGTAGTTTCTTTGAGATGCATCATTAAATAAAAATGACATTCATGATAGTGATAATACACTGGAGCTGACAATTTGTTGTCCTTATGCTCCAGATTTTATTTTACATTTGTCTCTCCCAGAAAAGGGAGAGGGTTATTTTTTAAATGAAAGATGAAAAGTAGTTCCACTTTCATGCATTCCAGGTCCAGCCAGTTCTGCAAAGGCCACTACAGTGGAGGTCCTCTGGCTGGCTGTCAGCCTGACACTCTTCATGGTCAGCTAGGTATTGGTGACACAGGACAGACCACACCAAGGGGCTGATGTCAAACAGGGCAATTGAAAAGTACTGTCAGTATTTTGTGTTAGCACAAAAGTCTGAGAGTTTCCAATTTCTGTCACACAAAACTTCACTAATTTGTTCTTACTCCTTTTCTTGTTTGCATTCTAACACTCCTTCTTTGCTTTTTTTTGTTCCAGCATTACTGAGATAGCAAACAGAACTCGGGTAGTTTTTCTCAGAGAAACAATGAATCTTGTGTTTATGTCTGACCTGGCAGAGTCTCTCTCTCTCTTTTTTTTTTT
>VZRQ01006258.1:708203-735244 GCA_013397975.1 Machaerirhynchus nigripectus
TTTTACCATTTGTTTCAGTAGCAGATAACTTCCCTTATTCACCATCACTGATATGACAGGTCTCCTGTTTCCATTCTGGACTGCAGTTTCTCTCACAGTGAGGGAGGAAACTGTAGATGACTGAGCATTCTCTATTCCAAGAAAAATCAAAGAAGCATAGGATATTTGTAGTTGGGAGAGACCCACAAGGATCATTGAGTCCCACTCTTAAGTGAATGGCCCATATGGGAATCAAACCCACAACCTTGGCATTATTAGCACCATGCTAATATCCCTAAAAGAGATTTCCCCCCTGCTTGCTGGAAGGAGTTGTCTGCAGGTCAAGTGGGTGAGTTGGAATGAATCACAGAGGAGAGAGTGAACAGTCAGTTTGGGGTCATCTTTATTCTACCTCCCTTGTCTCTTTTCTTCCATTTTCTAGTCTTATTGAAGTTAGCTCTTTAAAGATCTTTCCACAGAGCAAAAGGGGCAAAGAAAGCACATCTCTGTAATTTTTTTCCCTAGTTGTCAGCCAAAAGCTAGTCAGACTTTAGCACCTGTGAAACTGTGAGGAGTCATTTCTCTGCTTCTGTGCTAGTTCCTGCTCATCTTGGTGAAATGCCTCCTACCTTTCTACTTTTGTAGAAAGGAGAAGCTATCTGAAATGCTCTGCATACTGACATAAACCCAAAGCACTTTCCTGGAGTGAGAAGAGGTTTGTGATAGCATGAGTGTTATGGAGCCTGTTCATGCTGCAAATCTGACACTTCGCAGCAGCAAGAAAGGAAAGGCCGGGGTATGCAGTGTGTACTGCGGCTGCTCAGCAGACTTCAGTTTCATCTCCCCACAGCCCTGGAGCCTGGCACAAGGGCTCAAGGGCCCTGTTCCAGCCAGAGGGCTGTGGCAGTCCATCATGGCAGTGGCACTGGTTTGCTCTTGCTCGCTGTTCCAAGAAGTGGTAGCCTTGCCCTTAAAAATGCTGCCTGCCAGAGCTGCTTTGCTACTGCTCTGTGCTGCAGTGGGCATCTGCAGCTGCACCTAGGTGCTGGTGACATTGCTGCAAGAAGCATTAACTTTGACTGAAAAACGTGCTGTTAAAGGTAATTCTTTTTCCAGGGCCTTCTGGCTGGCTTCTCTGAACAGATTTCAAACTGCAGTGTAAATATGGAAGAAATTCTGCAAATTTACCAGGAATATGGGGCAAAGCTCTTTTCCATCTCATCTGTGCTTTTGTCTTGTCCTTTCTTCCAGTTTGCAGAGCCCTTTTCTCCTTTTCTTGCTGTGTAGTAGATAGGAACGTTTGGCTTTTTGCAATCAAAGCAGCTAGGGGGGTCTCAGTGGGATTATTTTTACATGTAAGCATTGCACAAGTCCAGCTCCAGGAAAAGAGGCCAATATTTTCTTTAACACATGCTGGTATAAAATAGGAATAACTCTTCTAAAAACTTAGACACTGAGATGGCCTTGAGTTAGATCCAAAGGCCTCAGATTAATTACAAAACTAAATCAGAATGAATGTTCTTCTATAGTTCTGCTGCACAATGGTCCCTGGACGTAGTGAACCTGGATGTCAAATATATAGATAAGGATGATCTATACTGAAGCAGAATAAAGGACACATTTATCTTACTGTGAATTAAGGGTCCATTCTTTGTGGAATTCTGCTGTTACTTTACTGTCTTTTAACAAATCTGAGAGCAAAATCAGATCTCTGCTACTGAGGAGAGGAGGTTGCAAGGCATATGCAGCTTGTTTCACTCAGTTGTGCTCCTTTGCCAGAAATTCATCTCTTCTCTCCCAAAAATGGTGCTGTAATGTTTCTTGCACTGCAGAAACCTACAGCACATGCCACAAAGGTCATCTGTCCTCCTTCTCATTTAAAGGCTGTCAGGGTAGAGCCTCTATTAACATTGTAAGTTTTAACTTGCAGAGTGAGAACCTGAATAAATTGTAAAGAACTCCCATTGCCTTTCACAAAGAGATGAACAGTCCTTTTATGCTTTACGTAACTGCAGCATGCTTTGGAAACAAGGTTACATCTATTTCCGTCGTTATGACCGAGGCAGCTCAGGCAGCACTAAGTGCAGGCAGGTTTCCAAGCAGAGAAAAGAGTTGGGGCCTGCAGCATTTTGGGAAAGACAGCATTTGGGAACGAAGGAGCCCCAGGACCTACACTTGCCAGGAGCCACACGTTCACACAGATGCCCGGTACTCCTTGTAGGTTGATTGGCACTGCCACCCGCCACAAAGGAAGCATCTCCTGCTGGCTTCCTACCAGCATACAGAGTCTCTAATTTAGGAAAGCAGAGTACTGTCTTGCATGCCAGTCCTGAAGAGCTACCAACCCTGATGTGGAAACAAGGACAGGCAAATCTGTAAATCTCTAGCCAAGAATAAAAGCACACTCGCTTCTGAATGGAAACGATTTCAGCACATGGTGAGATGAAGGGACTTTGTTAAGCCTGGAGGAAACTCAGGGAGATCTGCTTGCTGCTTGCAGCTAGAAGGGGTGAGGAGATGGAGCCAGGCTCTTCCCAGAGGTCCACAGTGACAGGCATTCAGTGGCATCAGTCACACACTGCAGTGAGAAACACTGGCTTGATACAGGGACAAAAATATCACAGCCAGGGGGATGCAGCATGGGGACATATTGTCCAGGGAAGGTGAAGGGTCTCCATCCTTGGAGACCAGTCAGCCTTGCTTGACTGGACAAGGGTCTGAGTAACATGCTATCCCTTTGAAGGTGTCCCTGCAGGGAGTGGAATGCTGCATGAGATGAGCTCCATACCTCAATTTTTCTTTGATTCCAGGTTGCTACTTAGGTTATTTCTAACCAAAGTGACTGTGGAAAGTCACCTCATTCTGTTTATCTCTGCTTCCTTACCTCCATATTGGAAATAGTATTTTACTTCCATGAAGCTTATGTCCTTCATTTTTATTGATTTTTTAGTTCCAGGCTATGCTTGAAGGTATACGAGTCATAAAGAAAATGCCAATCTTTAGGAAGGCAAATACTGAAAAAAATGGCAGGCCAGTAGTTCAAATACCCTGAAACTGTTGTAACACCTTAAAAAAAGAAGTTTCTTGATGATAGGGATTGAAATTTTAAAGTATATTTGTCAATTTTCCCCCTTTTAGGTCTCCAGAAACCATTCTCTTTTCATTTAGATAAGCACCATTAAGTGGAGCAAAAATAGTACCATCTGGTTATTCTCAATCATGTCCACATGCAAATATGCTTGAAATGATGTAGAATTGGTCCAGTCTTAACTTACATAGAGCTTGTGGGCATTTGCAATGTGGGGCTGGATTTAAACAATCATAATAGCTGCAAGTGGAAGGCAGTATAGGACAGGATGTTCTGGTTACAGACATTGAGAGATAGTTCAATTTCCTAAAATGTCAGTGATGTCAAAAAAAAATTTCTACTATGTAGCCACAACCTCCTCCTTTCCCCTTAGTCATTTCACCCTTAGAAAAAGCAAAGCTTTTTCCAGTAGTAATGCTGGAAATACTTCATTGCCTTTCCTGCAGGTGAAGTTTTCTCAACGTATGGATATGTGAGAATGGTCAGATAATGAATGAGCCACGTGGCTGAACATCTGCAGGTGCTCTATAATGACAACAGTTAAGCTATTCTCAAGTCATTACCATATTACATTAACTTACTACAATACTATTAATTAGAATTCATGTTCTAGAAAGAAAACAGAGCAGCAATTACATTGGTATTTAATGACCTGAAAAGTAAAAGATAAAAATGGTAGATTTCCTCATGTAATTAATTTAAGGCTGAAAGATGGTGGGTCAGACTGCTCCCCAGTGTAACTCCAGCCCCTTCTGTACTTTAGCAACATGAATGATTATGATACTTGTTACCTTTTGTCTTGAGAGAATGATTATTTGCATATAAATAAAAAGTTCTTCTAAACAGCTCTTCAATAGGTGTGCCAAAAGCTAGGTATCAGGCAAAGTTGAATTGTTCAATTGTTCAGTGAAGTCTGGAATTTGATATGATTTTGGAAAAAGACTCAGTAAAATTTGTGACTAAAGCTCTCAGTTGACCTCAGCAATGTATATTTTACAGACAAGATTTAGCAGTGATTACTTTATTGAATGACATTTAAAGGCTTTCTCTTTACTTATTTTCTAGCCCCCCACACCTTGACAGAAGTAAATATAAGTGCTTTTGAGTTATTATTTGATACTGAAATTCTCAAATTCTGTGACACAGTGATTTCTTCAAGGTATGTCCTTGAAAAGTGAAACAGATGTGTCCTGCCTAGCTCTCTGAGGGATTATAACATCAGGCCCTGTCTGTCCTGGGGTGCAGAAGCCTTTGCAGCTGTGCCAGTTCCATGAAGCAATGGAGTTGTCTCTCCTTGTGTGCTCAGGACGGACCATGCTTGGAGCCCTGAAACAGAACTGTTCAGGTGAGCCCAGCCAGCTCAGTCAGGAACCCCTGAAACAGCTCTTGCTTCTTATTTTGGGCTCCCTTACAAGTGGGAACTCTGGATACCATCCAATCATGAATCAGAGAATTGTGAAACAAAGTAAAGAGAATAAGCTGGAGCAACTGGGACACTAGTGGGTTGCCATCTGTAACAGCAATAGAAACTGGGCTAGACAGCTCCTATCCATGAGCTATCATCCAGTACAGGCTAAGTCCACAGAACAACCCAAGGGTGTTGCTTTTGACCTGACGGAACTCTGAGCCACAGCTTCTTCCAGCCCTCCTTGATGATGACTGTTACAAAAAGGATAGCTGTGATGCACATTATACTTCTGTAATACATGTCCCTAGATCCTGGCTGCTTGTCCACACATTTTCTACTGCATGCTTTTTGTGGAAAATGCAGAACTATGGCCCTGGGCATTAACAAAAAATTATCTGGGTGAGAAGCTACTATACTTACCCAGGGATCTTCCATAACAATGCCTATTTTCAGACTGATTTTCTTCCCCTGGTGAGAGAGGAGAAACTGTGGGGTTTTAATGATTTATTTTATTGAGGGACCTGAATGTTTATTGTTGTTTTAACTATAAAAACGTAAAGAGGCTGGAATCTATCCAGAGAAAAGAAGGCGATTTCTTTTATTTCCTTACACTGCATGGGGCAGTTGCAGAGGAATATTTCCATCCTTATTACAATAAGCATTTTCCTGAGCAACAGTGGGACACTGAAGTCTGAAAACTTGAAGAAAAACAGGATGACAGTCAAAAGTCAGAGGTAAACATAAGGGTGTCTTTTCTTATTTGATGTAAGTTCTTGGTTTTCTAATCTTCTCTACCTATGAAATAGTAGTCAAAGCCATTAAAAAGAATATCTTAGCAACTCAGAACTTCAGGTTGTAGTCTCCTTTACATCTGCTTTTCTAAGGATTGATGCGAGGATTCAGTGTATTTCTTTTTAATTGCAGTAAGTTATTGTGTGTGTGTGTGTGTGTGTGTGTGTGTGTGTGTGTGTATGATGTGCGTTTATGTGAAACTACAGATATAACTGACACAGCCTGTATGAAATCCCAGGAAGGCAGTTTCTGTTTAAATATTAAACATAGTTTAGCCTCAAGTGTTTTAAATCAGGCTTAATCCCTTTTGCCTCTTAACCAGGCTATAGTACCCATCATTTTAAAAATAGTTTCATATACCTGAGCAGGGAAACATAATCTTGACATGCTGCCCTAGTTGTCCTCCTAAACTTTTGAGGCAAGCTTTCAAACCTTCAGAGCAGGCATAATGGAAAAAAGAAGTCAGAAGGCCCATGACTCTCTTCTTGAATATACATAAAAAAGGATGATGGGATGTTGCAAAAATGGATTAAAGGATTGTACCCACACCTTTTTGATACTTCAAACCAAACCATTATAAACGTTCTGATTTGACCTTTTGCTTAGTCTCTCTTGGAACTTTTCGTGTAGAATCTGTTGCAGCAGAACTGTGAGACAGAAGTTCCTTGGCAAGGCTCTCATATGGGGCTCAATTTCCAAAAAAACCTGTGTTCTGCACTACTATTATTTTAATTGTTATTTCATAAAAAAGGCAATGTGCTTGAACAACTTTTAGTATGGATGGTAGAGGCTCAGGAAATAAAATTGCTTATTTCACTTTGGGGGCTATTTGTCCAAAGCCCAGGTTATTTTGAAATGTATATTAATAACTGAATCAGACCTGAATTTGTTCCTTGAAAATTTGGCACTAACTACTGTGTCCCTAATTACAGGAAGTTCCTTGTGTTAGGGTGCTAAAGTTTACTGGGGAAAAGGTGTCTCAGGTTCCACCATTTGTTGTGTGGATTTTCACAGGATGCAGACAAAAATCCCAAAACTCTACATAACACAATGGTCTCATTGTAAAATCTGCAGTCTGCATTGTAAAATCCTTGTGGATGCACCTTGCCTTGGCAGGTTTGTAAATGCCGAAATATTTGGTGATATATTCTCTGAAGGCTTAATGTTATGTCCCAGGTGTCTGTCCACCTCAACAAAGCCATGCTTTTTCCTCTTACTTGCTGCTTTAGATGATTAAACAGAGCCATCAATCCATGAGACACAAGTATGGGAAACAAAACGCTTGAAATAATTTTTCCCTACCACACAAGTGAGAATTTGGTGTAAGGATCTGAGCCCACACAGCATTATGGGTACTAATTTTAGACAGTCACCTTTTTGAAGCTTATCCTAACCTAATTAAGTGTCTGTTTCACCCTTAGGGTTGGCACTTTTAGTAGATGAGATAACAGCTGCATCTCTGTGAGAAGCCTTGTGAAGGGCAAAATATTTGTTAGCAGTTGCTATTTTCAGCCTTGCCAGAATAAACAAAGAACGAGGCACCTGCAGTCATTTCTTTTGAAAAGTCAGCACAATTTGTACAAGCTCTGGGGTCAGCAGAGGAAGGCGCGGGGAGGATGGGCAGGCTCACCCGTGAGGCTTCAAGAAGATGCTTCTGGAGGGAGTGATGGGCTCTTCAGTTTGGAGACATCTGGGACTCCTAGGTGATTAATAACACTCTCGTAGCAAGGGTGAGGAATGCACAGAGGAACAGAGTGCTTTGAAATCACTAATGCATCTCGGGACAGCCCAGTGTGAGACCCACGCTGGCTATAAACAAGAGACCTAGCACAAACAAACTGGGGGAGTTCAGTCAGAGGCGAAGAAGAAAACAAGAGATTTTTTTCTTACTCCTTTTTATAATTAACCACAACTAGACATCAGAACACATCATTTTAGACCCCAATCGTCTAAACAATATATCTTCATATTGAAAACAGTTAGACATTGGGCTTAACATGCCTCAGAGGGTTACATAAACTAGATCCAGGATAACTCCTTACCCAAGAAAAACATTCCTGACTGTGTGGGAGAGCAGATGGCATTTAGGTAAACTGTATTTGCAGAAAACCCCCCTGTGCCATGAAATGGCAAATGGCTACTTGTCACTGCTGTTCCCTTGCTCAGGTTTGTGGGAAGCTGTGGAAAAAAGAAGAGCTTGATAAAGTGTGCCAAATGCCATGGGGATGAAGCAGAGTGTTAATCTGCAGACAGGTTATTACAAGGGTCAGCACTGTTGTACATTTACAAGTGCCTGTGGCTAGTGTGCCACATCATACCCTGTCCTGGGCAACAGGGGGAGGAATTATGGGAGATTTGTGTGCTGACAAGGAAAGACCAGGAGTCAATACGGCCAGGTAGGTTTGAATGGGGAAGAAGTATCTACAGCTGCTCCCCAGCACATGACTGAGGGCATCTCATACTGGGAAGAGCTGTATGGATTGGGCTAAACACCTGAAACCCTTAAGCAATCTCATTTTGAAAGGCAGTAGGAAGACTACACCGACATCCAGCTTTGAATTTTATACCAGCTGTTCCTTCAGTGGGAAGATTGATGTTGTGCTGAATAAAGGTATGTGGAGGAAGAGTATCATAGCCCTGGAGGCACCCACAGGTCTTAATGGCCCTCGTAAGTCTTACCTGGGGCCACCCTGCCCATGATCCAGAGCCTCTTTTGAATCCTTGGGGTTGTCAGTCCCTGCTCTAGTCCTGTTGCAGCAGTGCTGGTCTCCAAGACCCTGTTGAGGTAGGCCCATGTCCTAGCTTGTCCCTGTGGTGACAGTCAAAGTCCAGGGAAGAAGTCACTGCTTTGAGTGAAGGTAGAACGATGGGCCACTGGAGTGGAGATTCACTAGATGTTTCTGTAGGTCTTGGGCTATTTATTTCTGTGTATTGAGAGAACTAGAGGAGACTAAAGGGAATTAGACTGGAGCTGATCTCTCACAGCTAATTTGCCGGGTTGGGTTTGAAAAAAAAGTTATTTGTGTCTGGTTTCTGCTGCTCTGTTCACCTGAAGACTAAATTCTTTATGAATCTCTTTTTTCCCAGATATAATTTATGAATTAAGAATTAAACCCTTGTGACTCAGTAACCATGAGAGACATTTGCCCAGGAGGTTTAACTCATCACCCTGGTTTTGGTCCCTCGTGGTCTAATGCCTTTTCCACAATAACCCTACAGCCTTGATTTGTTGCAGTTATACAAGGGTTTGGATTATTTTTGAGCCTACTTTTGTATTTGTATTTGAGCCTACTATTGTTACATGGAGTATTTTTAGAGGAAGATGGGTATTTGAGGCAGGAGAATATGCAGATGAAAATGCAGTTTTTGATTGTGTTGCTGTGAGTGAAAAAGCCTGCAAACAGTCAGATTTTCTAGGTCAATAAATGAATATTTATTATTCAAAAATCTATTGTGAAGAGGAAGAAGTTCAAAACTTGACAATGATGAATAACTTGTATTGTTTTTGAACTCAGAGATATCTAAGGGAAAAATAAATGTCTTTTTATAGAAAGGGACTCTCAAGGGACTAAAAGAAACTGGCAGAAACTATATATTCTGCCTATTTGTAGAACCAGTGCTAAACAACAGAAGATTTTAAAGGTCTAGTGATCTCTTTTTCCCTTCAGTTAGTTTTTCAGTTAGGTTTGCAATGTTTCACAGCCTTTTACAACTTCACAGTAGGTTGGGGCATTGTGGGAAGGTAGGGATGGAGGTGCCTGATCACTGAGCCTTCATGTTGCCAGCAGCTGTTCCAAAACCAGAGCTCTTCCAGCATGCTCTAAGTAACTCCATCTCTTCATTTGCTTGGCTCATCCATATAAATGAGCTCCTCTTCCTTTAAAGAGAGCATGTTTGGCTGAGCTTGTGGAGAAGCAACTTTCTCTTTGTACCTCATGGCCAATGCCAGTATAGAAATTTAGGAAAAGAATCAGTCATTTAGAAAAATAACGTTAACTGAGTGCCCAATGCTTTTGGCCCCCAAGAGATGGACAGAGTGCCATTCTTGATCAGGCCAGAGAGCAGAAAAGGATGCTACTCACAGGCTTCCAACCTATCTTTGTGTTAATCCAGCATTCATCTCAAGACCCAAAGTTCACCACAGGAGCACTGGAAATAAAGACTGACTAATGGTTTGTGTCGATTGCTGAGAACAATGACTATAATTTAGAGGAACCTAATTTAAACTTACAGTCCTTCTTGGTTGATCTGGTGTATCTTAACCATCAGGTCAGCCTGAAAGTATCTCCAGTGCTTCAAATCTAGTTAGCCTGATCTGATTTCTTTTCCAAAATTAGAACTAATGTGTGTGCTGTGAATTATCCTTTGCTTTTGCCATCTCTCTTTTGGAAGAAGGGCTGTGTTTCCAGCACAGGCCCTTGGAAAATAAAGTGAGAAGGATCTGAGAGAATCCCACGTGTGCTTTCCCACAGGATAAAAGGAAGGAGCAAGGGTGTCTGGGGTGCAGCTGGTGAAAATGATTACTTTAGCACTTCAGGGATCATCAGCATGTTGTCAAGGTTGTGTCATTGGGCCACTGCATCCAGCACAGGCTGCAAGTACACTGAGGAAGGGCTATCATACATGTGACCTTTTCTTAGAGTTTTTACTGGACCTTTAGTTATACCCAGTACAGCCTACTTTGTAAAGTCCTAGATAAAACAGCTTTTAAAACTCGGCATATCATTATTTAACTAAGTGGTTAGTTCCCAATGGAAAGGTCTTTTCAGCTTATCTCTGAAAGACAGGCTTTATTGTGCTCTGGCTCTGTGATAATTTCCCCAGTTTGTCCTCTGTTGAAGGGAAATCTGTTCCACAACTTACAGCTTCTTACTCTTGAATTCGTATGCTCTGAGGGCTAACACCTTTAAATGTGGTGCATCCAAAGGAAATTAATCTAAGAATAGCTGACTCAAAAAATATGCTTATTAAATGCATTAGTGAGATGACAGATTCTCCATATTGTTGTCAATCTGCATCTCCCCACCTCCTTGCTTGCACTAAGTAATTCCAGGACTTGCTCCTGGAATTCAAAGTTGCTTCTGTTGTTAAATCTGAAAGGTTCCAGCTAAGAGTTGACATCAAATGAATGTATCTCCATGCTGTAAAAGCAGGCAACTCATCTCTTTTTGCCTAAGGGAGAGTAACACAGAAGGCAAAGCTCATGTTTTTGCCAAGAAGCCTCCAGTCCAAGCGCTTGAGAAGTCTGACTTAATAAAGAATTTTTTATCTTTTGTTTACAAGTTAAAAATTCACTTTTTCTATAGTAGATTCAAGCCTGAATAATGTAATAGGAACTGTATTATAAGCTCTATATCCATGCTTAAATCAATAGTTACTGAAATCCCAAACCATCTGAGCAAATCTGCTTCAGATTTGGCTCATTGTCCTTTATTGTTTTGAGAACAGAAACCAAGTTTAGAGTCAAAAGTTAATTTCTTATGATGGGCCATAGAAAAAAGAGCATAACACACAGATGTATTCTGTGCTAACCCAGGCGCTGTGGAGTAGCTTCCTACAGGGGAAGTATTAAGAAAAAACATAAGAAGCTTTTGTATCACATCTAATGATTATCCATGAACAGTGAAATCAAACTGAATCACAAAATGCAAAATACATTTATGGGTGGTGCTTTTTCCCTTGTGGAATAGGAATGGGCTGATATTGTTGTGGGGCAAATTTAAAGTTAAAAATTGCAGTTCCTAATCTAATCATTACATATTTAAGTGTGTATTTAAAGGATACATTTTGGAAGGTTAAAGCAAAATTAATTCTAAATACAGAAGTTAAGTATCTATTTGATAGATATTTTTAAAAATTCACTATGAATACAGGGCTCAGAATGATTTATTAAGCCCAGTAAAGTTGGAGTCATGCATAAGCAATGAAGGAAGGCATGCTGTAGCTCTGTTCTAGCTTTGCAAATTCTGCTGCTGGTTTTAAAGTTCATAACTTTTAAAGCTCTCTTCCTTTACTGAAATGCAAATGTCAGTCCATCTGTTGTATGCCATATGCTTTTCTTAACAATATTGTTGTTTAAATGTTGGTTTTGTTTAAAAAAAATCTTGAAATACTTTCTTCTTGCACTCTAAAGAATCTTGTTTTAGTTTTTATAGATTCCACCAGTGTTTTCTGAGACATTAAACCTAACTTTTGACTTTGATCAAGCTGTCATTCAGCTTTATTCATACTGGTGCTCAATACACAGTAGTGTTTCAGATAACAATAAATTGAAAATGTTCTCCTAAAGAATTATTTTCTGGGCATGAAAGTGCCAACTGAATGGTCAAAATGAATGAATGGAAAACTCAGAAGTTTTGCAAAGCTATCTGTCTTTTGCTTGAAGTGTGTGACACAGTGGAGTCTTGAATCCAAACAGTTTTAAAAGTTAAAGGAGGATGTTGCAGCTTTTTATTTGGGGAAAATATAATCTGAGTCCAGCTGTGAAAGAGCTTGTCAGTTTTGTAAAGAGAATGCTTAAGTGTGGGTAAGAAGGTAAAATGTAATCAAGGGATACACAAGTGAAAATAAATATTAGAGGGAGGTTCAATTCAATGATTAAGTGCACTGGTTCTACTGGGTTGGATGAAGAGCAGTTCTAGAGGTCTCAGATCCAAAAATAATAAAGACTGGAGACAGTAGGATCTGTAAGCATGAACATTTTAATTCCACTTTCTGCTTTATTTTTGAAGTTCATGTGAAGAGCTGCAATGTCTGCCCTTCCAGTTACATTGAAGACTCTCTACCACGAAAGCTGGGGTTTGGAGGGGTCCTGTCGTTTGGGGAGAAAAGATAACTTTAAGATTATGCTCTTCCATAGGGCAAACTAGTTTATAACAATATCTCCTAGATTGTGGACTGGAATCTGGCATAATGTGAAGAGGAAAATGCAGTTCTTGAATGGGAAAAAAGGGAGGTGTGCTGCTCTATGCAGGCATGCACTAGGATCTGTGAGCAAGGCCTGTTGGCTCCTTTTCCCTGCCCTTTCTATATGAACCACTGGATGCCTAGCCTGGCTTTTTGATGTGAGCAGAGAGCAAGCTACTTACAGGCTAAACCAAAAATACAGCATTGAGATGGCGCTGAAGGATTGGGTAGATACATGCTCTGAGCTTGTCCCAAATTCTCAGTAAGGTGCTTTACACTACTTTCGGAAACCTTTTCTGTTTCCAGTCTGGTCTCCAAGGCTACATGTCTAATAGTAAATACAGCAGGCTGTGTTTACTCTACCTTCCAGCCCGTTGTCAAGAGGAAGAGTCACGATCATTTCAACATCTTCACATTCTTTTTCTTCTAGACAGGGACAGTCTTATGTGGTCTGTTTCCTGGCAGCTGTCTCCAGCCCATGCTGTCCCCCAGCCCAAACCTGCACATGTGGACAGGGCTGCTGGGTGCAACTAAAGCCCAGCTGGTGAGCTGCAGGCTGTTAAACAGCATGGCTGTGCACATACCAGGGCACGGGGCTGTGATCTGGGCCTCCTTAGTTTATTATTTTTGACATAGCCCAAGTTCTATGTCCCCATAAGCATTTGAATTCCTTTCTGATTTGATTTCTTGTGTTGCCAGCAAGAGCTGGTGCTTGATGCTCTTCCTGATTACACCTGGAAGGAAACTTCTTTCTAAACATTGATGGTAAGAAATCTGTACCATAAGTCACTTCCAGCCTAGATAGAAATGCATTTTCTATTTAGTGGAAATGCAACTTCTACTCTGACTCATGTAAATATTTACTTATCTTTAGAGCCTCTTGAACTGCATGTCTTGTTAGTATAGTTTGATAGCAGTTAAGTTATCCTGTTAAGGTAAAATTGTTCAGGGATTTGAAGGGATCTGATCATACTGCTACAGTTTAATGTTAGCATTATTAAGTTTTTGTGTGTTCTGGTGGGTCTAACTTAACAATAACTAAAGATGAGTAAGGAACGTAAAGGATTTCTTTAGTCTCACTTAAGGGGTTGGGTTTTTTTCCCATTCAACTGCACTTTGTTCTACTAGAGTTTTGGTTGCTTATAGACATAAGCCACTGAGTTATGTTTTGTTCCCTTACTCGTCATTTGTTTTTCTGGACAGAATGTCCTTACTACCAATTACCTGCATGTTGCCTGACTATTTTCCTTTTGAAATCCACAAGGGAAAATGCTGTAACAAATAATCACATAGACATTGTATTAGTGCTTGAAAGTTGACAAGGAAAGGAATAATGGCCAGCATGGATTTGTCAAGAAGAAATTGTATCAGACTAATCTATTTTTTTTCTATGACCATATAGACAGGCTGTTTTGATGGGGAGAATCAATAGATGTCACAAGCCCTAACATTAGAATGCTCTCACATTCCTGCAGATAAGCTGGGGAAACATGCTCTGGATGTGAAATTTCTCATGTGGCTGGTTTTGTGTTCTCAGTGCATAGTTCTCTGTGGGTCACTGATCAAATGGTGGTGAGCAGTAGTGAGGCATTTTAAGGGTCTGTTACTACTCTGGGCATACTCAGTCTTTTCATTAGAAACTAATGGAAGAGGGAGCATGGGTATTATACTTGCAGATAATACTTAACAGGGAGAGACTGAAAGGTGTGTGAGGTCCTATGAGGTCCTAGAGAAACTTCCACTGGAGTCACAGTGTATAGCTTAGAACACTGTATCTCAAGGAAGATGTGTATGGCTCTTATTGGAAAGCAAAAAGAATGACCAGTGGCCTGTGAGGGAAGGCTGAAAGAGCTGTGGTTGCTTGGTCCAGAGAAAAAACAAGAGGAAAGACAAGTCATAAGTATACAGAAAGCTCTCTTAAAGAGGAAGGGAAAAAATTGCTCTCTTTGTCTGTGGCTTATAAGAGTGAAAATAATGGACTTAAATTGTATCAGAGGACACCGAGGTTTGACACTGGGACAACCTTTTAACATTCAGGATAATTAAGCACAGGAACATGCTGCCTGGGGAAGATGTATAATCTCTCTTACTGATTTTTTTTTTGAAAAAGAGCTAGACAAAAATATGTCAGGACTGATATAGTTACAAGTTGATTTTTGCCTTAGGGCAAGGGGATGGGTTAGATGAATTCTTGATTTCTTCAAACACTATTGCCTGTAATTCTGTATGTCACTGCTGAATTCAGCACTTCCATATTCATGTCTGAAGCTGGCTGAATATATAGGGAGCCTGAGTTTTCACTCAGACCTCTCCTATGTGCTTTCCTCTAATCCATAAAATAAAGCCCAGAAGAGGTAGATCTAATTAAGTTTAGTTTAGAGGCACAACTATTAGAGAGGTAAGAGATAAAGAATCTCGGGTGAGAAATGTCTTGCTTTCCCAGTGACATCCTGCCAAGTATACAAAGTTCAGTGTTGTTATGCTCCCCAATGGCCCATCTATGATTGCATTAGCACAAAGTATAACCATCTGAGAAGAGTTCACATGCAGAATTCGTTGAATTAAAATTTAAGGCAATAAATGAGGGCTTATAATGTATTGGCAACATTATCAGTAGCAAGATTGCCAGCATATTAGTGACTATGATGGATTGACTACTGGGGAATTCATTAAATTTGCAAGAGTCTCCTCAAATGAATCCACTGGCTAAAATACTAATTGCTGCCCTTGGGAGCACTTTGGCCATTTAGTTTCCAAGCAGAGCTTACTCTGAGAAAAGGATTATGCTGCTGATGTTTGCTTGAATTTAGGAGTAGAGTCAGTTTATGTTAGGGTTTTTCAACATTGACAATAGTTTCTGTACAAAGCTTGCTGCCTTACTAAACATAGGGCCTAAAAGAAATAATTTTATGAGTGAAAAATACATTATTTAACACAAAATGCTCCAAAAGCATATATATAAACAATAGCCAACATATTTGTGCAATGAAGCTTAATCTAAAGGCTGTGATTGTTTGGTTGTGCAGAGGATGGCAGTGATTTCTGTCTGCACAGTCACTTTTGCTAAAACAGAATTGCTGAAGCTTTAAAAATGAATGTAGTGAAATCCTCTACTTCTTAAACTGATGGACACTTCAAGGTTAATGTTGCAAAGTCAAGTGTATCTGCATATTTGTGAAAGTGCAGTGGAGAAATTCTCCAAAGATTGAAACTGTAACTCTGTTCAGCAGTGTGGAGCTGTGGAATTTTCTGGGATTAACCCAAAGTGCAAAGGGTCACAATCTGGATTTAATTTTCTTATTTGCAAATTCTGATTCTGGTTTAGACAACTGCAGAAGGTATAAGCAGAACAGACCTTCTCCAGGTGCTCGTGATTGAATCGCAAATTGGTTTATTGACTGCAAAATTGAGATCTTTAATAACTTTCATGGGTCAGTACCTGCAGAGTCAATGCCTTTAGTGGAACTAGAATTATAACTCAACTGTAATATAGAAAAGATGAACCATTTTTGGATGAGGTGACATTTTTTCTGATAGACCCTTAGTGTTATATACTAAATGTTAAAGATAGCAGTAATAGTTACCAATTGCTGAGAGAGGACAGGAAATCTAGGCCTTGTTCATCTGGTGCTGATGGGCTGCTATTCTGGGACCCTGAAGACCAACACCTGAATGAATCACTGTCTGGCAGTAAGGTGAGTGTTGGGGCAGGAGAGTTTTACTTCACTTCTGAGCTTTGTTTCACAGCTCCAGGTAAACCCAAATGCAGGTGCAGTGGTAGCTGGAATAGTCTTCTTGTTACAATACAGTCTTTCCTTTGGGCTTTTACCTTACACAAGATGCAATCCTGGCATGCCAAACCTGGGGAATGAGTGACTCATCTATTGTATTGCCTTGTTCTCAGTAAATTGCAGTGTGATTCCCAATTTACCTGCCATATGGTCAGTTCTTCTTAAAATTCCAACTGCACAAGCAATTTATGCCCAAGAACAGGGGGAAGAAGCACATTACTTACAAAGTATGTAATCAAGCAGTGTGATCCAACCCATTAACTGGGTGACATCCTTCTCTTTATTTGGACAGTTTACTGGCTCTAAGGTTTCAAGTGGGAGCTGTCACTTACGCTTTCTGATAATAAAACTTAATTAAAATTTCATTCCTTTACCAGCAAGTGCCAGGTCACCAGATGGTTCCTAATAGTTATGTCCACACATTTTGTGCTGGATTGCAGCAGACGATGTTTGTGCTAATGTTACTGGGACAATTGCTACATGTACTTTGCAAATGTTTAATATGCATATCTTAGTGTTTAAATAATATAAAAAGAAGTGCTTCAGTATTAATCCATGTAAAGTAATAAATTCCCGCAAGACCCAAACAGCTTTTTAACTTCAATAAACTAGTGGGTCCTTATTAAAAAATCAGAAATTTGGAGATTGTTAAAACTATAATCCAATCAGGGAGGATTTAAGTTTTTAATTCAAGAATTAATTCAAGTCACAGTGTCTCGTCATATCTCTATGTGTAATATAAGTAACACTTATCCTGAGGCAAATGCTTTCCACAATGTGGGATAGGATACCCAAACTGGGAAGTTAGAGTAGATGTTAACAGGACAAACAAATGAAGGAAATCTCCTGAGTATAGCAGGCTTATGAAAGGCAAGAAAGGATACACACTGAGAGGATGTGCATCAACACACTTCATACTTCTGGAATGCTTGCTTAGGAACTTTTGGGCCCAGAAATACATTCACTGTGCTGGGCTTAGAAGTGTGTGTCATGAGCTCCAGGCCTGTCCTTGGCAGAAAGGGAGGATGATCACTAAAGTCTGGTAAAGTTGCAGGCATGGACTGGACCCCGCTTCCTTGCCTGCCTGTGTCCTTGGAGCTCTTTTCCCTTTTGGTCTTGCACATGAAGAAGGGCCTTTTTCTTGTCAGTTGGCCTTTTTCTTGTATCTGGTTCTGTGACTGTATGCGGGATAATGTAGGAGCAGAAGATAAAGTGGTTGCAGAAGATGGAAGATGTAAGAGCAGACATCTGGGCTGCTCTGAGTAAATGGCAAGAGGGAGCTGCCATGCAGAAGTGGACAAAATTATTTAGGTCTCTTCAGGAGTAACAAGCATGATACTGAAAGACAGGACCAGCTGCCCTCTTAAGACATAGGAACTGAGGACAATCACAAAGACAGCTTTTGGAAAATAGAGTGTAATAATAGATGATGTGGTGATTGATGGATTTCCTGACCACTTCCTTGCATGGGGACAGGAGGTTTCCTAGCTGATGCATTTGCTTTAAGACACAATTTTGCATTTAACTTCTAGATGTTCCCCAATGCTGTCAGGAAAATGATGAAAAAAAGGAAGAACAAGGAATCCCTGTCACCACTGGTGACTTTCTAGCAATTTCTAAACTTTGAGTGGCAGGGCTTTCCTTTTTGCTTCTTTGTTTGTTTTTGCTTTACTTTGTTGTCTTTAATTGGGGTATCAAAGGGTGTGTGGTGATGTGTGTTTCTGTGTGTACTACTTGTTTTTATCCAGGACAATTCCCAAACTGAAAAGAAAGAAAAGATCAGCAAGTTGTGGTGGGTTGTGCAGGAATAGTCAAAATGTCATTTCTGATATATTAGCAGTTTTTATTCAGATTGTCTTAAAAGACAATTTCTTCCTTGTACAGTCATGAAGGTAATTGAGAGACCAGTTGAGATGCTTAAGTTAGACTGGGTAGAAGCAAATGAAACTAGGTTCCATCCAAGAGGGACTCATCCCTAAAACTTACTCCCTCCTTCCTTTTATTGTCTGTCTTCATTTTAATGTCCCATAGGTCAAAATGCAAGGCCTATGGAACTGTTCCAGAAACACATACTTTCTTTGACCTGGAGTGCAGGGATCAAACTCTTGTTACTATTGCATCAGTACAGCTTTACTCTGCTTTCTGCTGTACATCTGATCCATAACTTTGGTATTTACTCCAGTTGCGGAACTGTTGGCAGGCCTGTGTGAAATGGCTCCAGTAAAAGCAGGACTGCTGGGATCTACACTATTGCTAAACTCAAACCAAAACAAAACGTGTATCTTCACAGTTTGAGATCAGACATAGAAGTAATAAGTACAGTGAAGGACACTGTTCTCAAATTATTTGGGATGTTAAGTGGAATGGGAAAGTGCTTGGAAATATTTCTCAAATGGTTTCTGTAAACATTCCTTGAATACCTTTCCTGTGTCTAGGTTTGGTGTGTGTTTGGGAAGATAGGGATACTTCCGTGAAAATTCATTTTGTCTTTCCTTTTGTTTGTTAGAAATCTCATAGAGGCTGGGGAAACAAAATTTCAAGTCCATTTTAAGACTTCAAAAGAAGCAAATAAAGTTTCAGAGCGACATCTGGAACTTAGCCCCCAACTTGACACACTTCTCTAAGTTTGGCCATGACTCACTGTTCTGGACATAAAAATGCAATGCCAGTAGCTGACAAGGGATGCTTCTTTGGCTGACTACTGAGCTGCTATAAGGTTTCAGAAAAACTAAAAGCAAATTTCAGTTAAGACTCAGTTGCAATTAGTGCTTTCCTTGATGCAGCCCTTGGCTGTATCAAGGCATACTAAATTCACATGGCATGTGTGTAATTTAACAGAATTTAATCAACAGCTAAAAAATTGGGAAAAAGGATGCAATTAGAAAGTGGTGTTGTAATAGTGATAAATACCAGGGAAGCATTGGGTTAGCAAATCTGCTGCTCTCATTGAAAATTAACCAAATCCCCTGTTGATCAAAGGTTTTGATAATGGTGAATGTGCTCCAATATTTTGTTATTAAAAATGGGTATGTAGGAAATGTACTGAAGTACCTTGAATTTGACAAGATGCCTTTTTGTTGAAGGATCCTGAACCCTGTTGAAGGTTGTTTTGAAGAAATCCTAAGTCATACAATGTTCAGAGGTCTGTAGAGTAGCACTACAGACGCAGCAGGAGATGAAAGATCTGCAACAATCAAAAGGCTGTTAACAAACAGATTTTCATACACACAGTAATTCTATTGCTGAATCTTTCTAGAGTTATGGATAAGAAAATTAAAACCGCATCCCATGGTACATCAGAGCTTTCCTCATACTGTGTTTGATGCTAGCAAGGTTTGACAATACATCCTGAAGAGTTTCCTTCACTACATATGCCATTAGATTTTGATCATTACCTTAGTCTTATCCTAGTGTTGGCACCAGCTGTCAGGAGTAAGCATATGAAATGTTAAGGACTGCAATTTAGAGAAGAGTAGACTTGATCTGATGGTTTCTATCTAAAATTTTATGTCTGGCATGTTCCTGTGGACAAGAGCTCTAGGCAATACAGGTACCCACAGGCAGGACAATCGGGGTGATGTGAAAGAAGGAAACACAGATGTACAGCAATTTCCATATTTTTTAATTTATTTTTTTTAATGGATGAAGGTAGAGTTACACAGAAATGGGTACAGAGAAGGAAATAAAGGTTCACAGAAGCAGGAAAGGGATAAACCATGCAGAGCCCAGCAGACGATGGTCAGAACTTTAGTTTGATATCAAAGATAACAACAAATCAGTGAAAGTGTCTGAGAAGTGTTAGGAGATTTTCTGAATGATAAGTAGGGCAAGATGAATTCTAAAGATGGCATGAAATACGTGATGAGAAACTGGAACAGGCAAGGCAGCAAGATGAAAGACATAACGGGGTGGGCAGGGGGAGATGTCTCTGAAATAAGGTTCTGGATATCCTGTTGGCATTGAAATTTAGGGAGGAGTCAAAGGTTATGTACTCAGTACATAAGCATAAGGGACATGAAAAATACTGAATCTGACAACAGTTAAAGACAAGAGAAAAACAGCTGGAATATCCTTGACACCAAGGGAGTTTCTTTCAATCATGATACCACTGAACTTTCCAAATGCCTCTGAAAATATTCGTTGAAGCAGGACTTATCTTCTTTCAAAACCATTTTTGCATTCCAAGTGATAATACGGTTAGAGTCCTCTGCATGGGTTTCCATTCCACAACCATTTCTGAGGTGACTAATTCTCATGGAATTTCAGGGGATTTGACAATTTAAATACCTTTACTTCCTTTTAAAAACCTGCTACCTTCTGTTAATAGATACATAGAGAACTTGAAGGCATAAGGGAAATTTTTAAGCTAATACCCAAAATGTTTGTAAAATGTCTATGATTAGAATAAAAATATATAATAGACATCTGAAATTGTTTTAATTAACATTTTAGTTTTATGGAGGTTTTTTGTTGTTTGAGGAGGGAAGGTGGGTTTGTTTGGCTTTGGGGTTTTTTATTATCTGTACCTGAATCAATCTTTAAGTGTTCATTTAGTTAGGAGTACTATGTATCTCAGATGTTATTTAATCACTTCCTCTACCAAGCCATGTTATTTTAAACAATTGGTAAATGAATCACTTGCAGAGGTCTCTGCAGAATTAAAGATTAATACTGTTTTCTCCAGCATGAGACACTCAAATTTATCCTCTAGAAAACAATAGCGAACACTGACTACACTTCTGGGAATATGCAAGCAATTCTGTGAAGTCAGGGGAGGTTTACATTACAATTGCCATATAAAATTCAGACAAGTGAAATCATAAAAGCCAAACCAAAGCAAAAACAGTTTAATGCAGGTGAATGTCAATGCCAAACAAGAAAAAGAGTGAAGTTGCAGCTTGTCTAGGTGACTTCAGCGTAACAGAACTGCATGCATACACAGGACTAAACATGACGGAAGAACCTCATTGTGAACAAAACTGAAATTAAAATCGAGCAGTATGCTGACTGAAAGAGAGGATGGAAAATGCAAGCAGCTATCTGGTAGCAAACATTAGCTAGAGCAGATGCGATTGCCATTAGCTCTAAATGCATGTTAAATTAAAGCCAACATCTGTTCTCACAGAGATGGCCTCAGTCATCTTAGAAGAAAGGGTAATTTGAAAATCAAAACTTTAGAAAAGGATTAAAGGCAGGGTTTGGTAGAGGTAGAGAAGCCTGATGTCTGCCATGGCAAATGATAACTACGGGCAATTGTTCACAGTCCTGGACAGTCATTCTGCAGCTCTGAATGAGTGGTGTTACACAGCAGCTGGTGAAGGTCCTGCATGTAGAAGTCAACAAAACCTTTTAAGGGTGTAAATACATGATTCAATTATCTGACTTCTTTTTAGACAATCAAAGATGAACAAGTAGTAAAGTAGAAGCTGGTGACAAATGCTGAGAAAAGGAAAGCAAAGTCCCAAAGATTTCTAAATAATGACTAGCATTTAACTCTGAGCAGCACTTACACAAAGAGAAACAAAATTATGACAATATCAGGCATCATAAAATACTGGGACCTAGAAAACTGAAAGTAGCAAGAATGAGTCAAAAGTTCAACAGCACAGTTACCAAGGCTGGATGGAATTTCAGAAAACTGAGGGAAAGGATTTCCAAAATGATGAAGTGATTACAAGTAGTAAAATAGGTGGTAGGAACTATCATCAGAGAAATCACAAACAGAGAAGAAACTAAGTCATCTAATCAGAGTGCTGAGAGCTGAAGAATCAAAAAAATGAAGTGGAGGGAACCTACCTGACTGGGACTTCTTAGCTCTGTTCTTAGCCACCAAGTAATAAGACTTGTAAGAAATACTGCGCAGCATGAAAATATTACAATAGAAGGGGAAAAGTGCCAGAAACTATTGGTGTTTGTTATCCTGCTCTTCCCATTGCATCATCAGTTACATAGTAGTGGCTATCTAAATTTATTTTAATAAATAATATGCTGAAATAACTGTTTAAAAAACAGTTATAGCAACAGTCATAAAATCTGAATTAATGTGTAGATCTAAGAGTTTATTTCATGTTTTGGGTCTTGTAAAACATGAAGTTCAATTTTATTTGGGCAGATTTAACCACCCTTAACTTAAGCAACGAAACTGTATTTTTGAACACCCATCTAACTTATTTCTAAAATATCATACAGATTTAAAACAATGTTGCAAAAGTAACAAGTCTAAAGTAAGAAGTTAGATGCTTTGTTTAGTGAGGATCTATAATAAGTTTAAGTAATTACTTCTCACCTTTTAATTTCACTGTAGTAAAGTTTAAAGTTTACAACAACATAAAACTTGGAGTAATTACAGTTTCCTGTTTAATAGTGTGGAGCAAGGAAATTTTTAGATGTAATGAGTCAATGAGACCATGTATTCTTAGGTATTTATGTTACTGCTGGGACAGCTGTGCAAGAATTGCAGTGTATATGCTACTATTATTTGCTTCTCCCAGCATATTGTCATATCCCCTGCACAAATATCATCCATGCAATTCAGCCCTTGAAATTTAGAAATGATGTCTTTATGAAAGAATGGTGTAATACCTCCATTAGAGAAATCTCTTATTAAACCTCTGATCTTAACTACTTGATAACAGGGTACAGGATGCAAGTTATAATGACAAAATTGGCTAGCTAGTATAATGTAGGTGTAGATTATTACAGGAATTGTACAAAAGGGAGTTTGTTGCTGCCATTTAAAAAATATTTTATATTGGTAGTAAGTATCTCTGGTTTGTTCTGTTGGGTTGACATAGAGTCCTCTTGTCATTTGCAGCTATTTCTTGTCAATATATTGGTTTATGAGTTTTCAATAATAAAGTTCTTTCCCATTTTTGTTGACTGAGAGTTGCTGTTTGAATGTTAAGTAAAAATTCATTTACTCTCACAACAAGATAGTAATATCTGGAAAGATTATTATCCCTGAGGGTAGAAACTATCTGCTAACCTCTCCATGCAATAATAACTATCTGGAGTCTATATTTAAAAAGAAAAAAACAAACTAAGCCATGCAAGCATGATGCTGCCGTTTTGTCCTTGTGTAATGTCTCCTATTGTCTTCCTAGTGTGCATTTTTCTGTCATTTTCATCGTTCTCCTGATAAAATTATAAATGCTATTACACAGTAAACATTAGAAATGTTACTCCAAATAAAATTAGCTGAAAAGAGATTGGTTTCATTATTTAAACAGAAGAAATATTGCTCCTACCTTATTTGCTTCTGGAAATTGAAAAGTGGACATGGAGTAGGGAATAGAAAAAAGACTGGAAATTTGCCCTTGAGTTTCAACCCATTTGGGGTTGAAAATAAACTTGCATTTTTTTTGTTGCATGAAGGCCTTGTGCCATGTAAAATCTCCTGCCTTCTTTTTGATTTTACATGATTTTACAAAGGCAACAAGGCCTTCATGCAACAATTTTTAAATTAAAATTTTCTTTAAAAATGCTCTTCAAATTGTGGACTTGTAGCATTAGCAACTCACTGGTCAGCATTGTATTTTAATTATAGTTTCGCTTATGAGAAGTGCAAGACATTATTCCATCAATAAAATCAGAATTACTGCCATGTTTAAATGACAGTCTGAATTCATGTGTATCAAAGAAGTCCACGGCATCAGAAGAAAAAAAAATTTTTGGTCTAAAATTGTAACTGGTGAAAGACACCCTAAATAACATCTAGGAATTGCTCTGGCCAGAGGTTCCTTTGGTATATAGGTAATTTCAGCTGCTGACCTTTAGATTAAAAATATCAGTAGTGGTGTTCTCAGAAGTCAACACTAGATACTCCAGTAATCCTCACAGATGTTCATACTTTAAATAGGAGAGGTACTGTCATTCCTACAAAATAAACACATAGTAGGAGGAAAAAATTCCTCCAAGATGTTAAAGTGTAAATACAGGTTCTTGCAGTAAAGTACATGGAAAATTAGAGTGAGAAATGAAAAAGTTACGGAAAAAAGTCAGATTGTAAATTATAAAGAAAAGGGGAGTCAATAAACCTGTCATTTAACCCTGAGGATAACTGTCCCAATTGATAGTTAGGAATGTAAAGCTGACATAGGAGATGAACTACTCAAAGAGAGGGGAAAAAGGGGTACATGAGATTAAAAACTAAGGCAGGAATTCAAGTCAAAAAACATCTCTAAAATTTGTGATAGGGATATGGACTCTAGAAAAACCTCTGTAGTTAAAACAGAGAACATTAAATTCAATGACCAAACTGGAAGCCATAAAAAGCAAACCTGAAATCAAAAGCAAACATCAGTTCAACTATGTTAATGGCAAAGAAGACATTGCAAATTTCTTATTACCTCCCATCTTTACATCATGACATAATATGCTCGTTTGTTCCAAGTCTCTGGACTGTGGGTGCTGACCCCACCTCTTTCCCCAGAGTCAGAGAATGCAATCACAGAGTTGTGAAGCGTTGAAGATTTACTGTGCTCTTCCCTACTCCTTGCACACCCTTAGTCTTCAAGGTCAAATAACTTCCATCCACCTCCTAAAACTTTCCCAGATTATATAGATTTACTGTCACCAATAATTCTTACACTGATCTATAATAAATTGTGAAAATTTGACTTAAATGAGAAACTTCAACCTAAGAAACTCTTAAAAGAGCTCATCTAGTTCTGGTCATTGTATTTAGTGATGGAACAGGAAAACAAACACATCATTATACAGAATAGCTGATAAAATTCTGGCTGTGACTGTATGTTTTAAGTAACTATTTGTAATGAAAAGGAAGCTTGGAAATTTTCAGGAGGAATAAAACCTTGTGTTTGGTTAGGGATGAATTTTGTACTTGGCTGTTTTGGTAGCATGTTATTACTTCTACCCTGGACAACTTTGGTGGGTACTGACTGTTTTTGCTGCTTCTGTCTTCATTTCTGCTTTGACAGTAAGTTATGTTTCATGTGCTGTTCGGATTACTTTTGTGTTAAGATACTGACACTGAAGTCACGCTGTAGACACCATTTGTTAGAGATTCAAATAGTAGTTTATTTTAGAAATCTCATAACTAAATTCACTGATGTAATAAATATGCATGATAAGAATCTTAAATTAACATGCACATATTGCATCTAAATGTAACAGGATTTACAGAGTTTAAATACTGTATCTTAATCCAGACGGTAAAAACTTATAATTACATTGTGTATCCTGGGAGTTTGTTTATTACAAGTTCACTGATGTCTTTGTACTGATTAGGACCATGTAGTTTTTCCAGAAAATCATCTTCTTTGTCTGACATACTGTTTTCCAGGACACTAAGTTCAAGATCAGACATGTCAGGTGGCAAGTAAGAGCTAACTTGAGTCACTGACTGCTTTTGTCCTGAAGAGATCAGCTCCTTTCCTATATCCTGATCAGTATCAGATTTAACTTGTTGGCTTCTCAGTGTAGATATTTCTTTAATATGTTGATCACGCCTGTTCTCTTCCTTACTCATCTGTTGGGCTTTCTGCTCTTCATCTAATAATGATGCCTCCATCTCAGCAAGGTTAAGTGAATCAGCAGATTCAGCACTAGTTCCCTTGCTGGTTTTAAAGTCACAGTTTCTCTTCAAAGACTGGACTAGAAATGAAGCTGAAGAAACTGGCACAGGATCTGAAGTACTCTTAGCTCTTTGACTTGTCTTTGAAATTCTGGACCTGCTGGATTCTGGCTCTGTATCTGACCTATCTTGCTTTGGGCTTTCAAGCCACAGAGGTTCAGGACTGCTGTCAAGAACTTTAGAGTCTCTGCCTGTACAGTCGGCATTGGTGAAATCTTCTGAATAAATTGTGTTCTCTGGACTAGCAACAAAGTCATCTGAGTATATGAATTCAGAGTTGTTTTCGACACTCCTGCTGGGGCTTAGTTTATGACCACTTACAACAGACACATCATCATGCTCCATGGTTTTATGATGGATTAAGTGTATTGCATCGCCGTTACTTCCTTTTGCATTAGCATCTGATGGGAACACTGCTGGGAGTTGAGCTTTTGCATACTTTTCCTCATGAGCAGATTTTAACACAGTTTTGTCCAGTAAGGGGGCTGTAGTTACTTTGTATGGACCTTCCTTGCTTGCAATTGAATCGTTCCTGGATAGATTTGCAATAGCCTGTTTCTGCAGGCCAGGGGAGACATCTCCTGTCATAGAAATGGACTCTGAGAGAGCACTGTTTTCTAATGAAGTCTGAACAATTTTATCCAACTGATTATTCCTCTTTGAACTGCCTCCCATGCTACAATGCCTGCAAGACACATGTTGTTCTTCAGTATTTCTGACCAGCTTTCTCTTGGGTAAGGGGCTTCTCTCCTTCAGCATCTCTATTTGCTTTTTCCTGTACTGCTCTCTCCTTTCATGAATTATCAGCTTATCAGGGTTGGTCTGTTGCAGCCGTAGCCTCAGTGTATTTGTCAGCCCATACAACAGTTTCTTTTTGGGAGGTCTGTTCTCCTTAGCTTTGCAGTTCCTTTCAGAGGCTGGCAGTCCCTGGGGCACAACTTTCTTGGGTCTTCTCCCAACCCCAAAAGACCCTGGTGAGGTGGCCTCTTGACAGCCTTGTTTGACTTGAGGGCTCGTGGCTTCACTGCTCTTGCCAGGCCCCACAGGTGTCTCTGCAGGTCTGAGCGCAGTGGAGCAACTGGGGGATTGTGAGGCCGTGTCCGCACTCCTCGGGGCCTGGTAGAGCCAGGCAAGATTGGGGTGGACAGCAGCAGCAGGCACAGTGCTGTGGGTGAGCACCGACAGCTCCGCCAGCAAGGCGCTGAGTAGCGGCAGCTGCACCAGGGTGTTGTGGGGCTGTCGAGGGCTGGCAGGGTGCAGCAGCAAGGGCCCAGCGCTGGGACGTGGTGGGATGTCCTTGGTGGGAAGGCCCTTGTCCTTCTCCTGCAGTCTCTGGGGCTCGACATACTCCCATTGCCCCACTGATGCTGGCGGCCGCTGGGGCTCAGCCGGCTCACGGCTGTAATAGAGCAGCGGAGGGCAAAAGACATTGCCTTCCAGCTCCTCACCCTCCTCCTCTTCCTTCTCCTTCTCCTCCTTTTC
>VZRQ01006258.1:735253-805330 GCA_013397975.1 Machaerirhynchus nigripectus
GGGGGTGGCAGGTGGTGGGGCAGCGTGGGGGCTGGCGGGACTCGCCTCACCGGCCTCCAGGCTAGTAAGGCGGTAGCCCAGGACCAGCTCTCCGACGGGGCGGCCCGCGGCGTTCCGCAGCACAAAGCGGCCGCGGCGGCCGCAAGAGGAGGGGGCCCCGGGCCGCTGCAGCAGCTCGGCGGCGGCGGGGGCCAGGGACACGGCGCAGNGGCCGCAGGGGCGGCGCGGTGACGGCGGGGCGCAGCACGAGGGTGGGGAAGTCCAAGAGGCGCAGCGCCACGGCCGGGTGCTCCGCGGGTCCCGAGAGCTCCGCGGGTCCCGGGAGCTCCGAGGGTCCCTGCTCCGCCACCCGCACCGCCTCCACCAGCAGTTCCAGCGCGAACAGCCCGTCCATGCCTGCCCGCGGGCCCAGCTCTCGCGAGAGGTCCGTGTGTGTGCGGGGTGTAGCCGACGCGGGCGGCTCTCTCGCGAGAGTCGCGCCGTGGCACCGCTGCCTGTGCGGCGCATCTCTGGAGCCGCGGCCTCCCCGCCCGCCGCGCCGGGGATCTGCGGCTCAGGGGCCCTGCGGGGCACTCGGCCCCGGGTCCCACGGGCGGGGGGTGTGCCTCTAGCAGCCCCGGTGTGCCTCCAGCAACCACGCTGCTGCCTGCCCTGGTGGCTCACAAGTGCCCGGTGTGTCGTGGCAACAGCCGTCCTGCCCCTGCCTTCGGCTCTGAATACCCGTCCTGTGTTCCCCACTGTAGTTTTCAAGAGACAGGAGCGGGGGCGAGATGGGCCTTGTGCTCCATCAGGCAGCAGGAGTGGTGTTTGTGGAGGCGTTGAGGGACCTTAAACTGTTTTCACCTTCACAGAATCACCGAATCAGTTGGGTTGGAAAAGACCTCCGAGATTATTAAGTCAAATTTGACCGAACACCGCTGTGTCAACCAGACCGTAGCACTCAGTGCCAATGTCCAGTCTTGCCTTAAACACCTCCAGGGATGGTGACTCCATCACCTCCCTGGTCAGCCCATCCCAGTAGCTAATCCCCCTCTCTGTGAAGGAATTCTTCCTAATGTCCGTCTAAACCTCCCTTGGTGCAGCTTAAGACTATGTCCTCTTGTCCCATTGATAGTTACAGCCTGTTCCCGCTCCAAGAGAAACAGGAGGGTCTGTGTCAAGGGCTGTGTGCTGAAGAGTCTCTCCACACTATCTTGGATAGGCATTGATAAACTCATTTTCTCTCCTGTCTGCCTGTAAAGTGGGAGTTGAAGTGAACACACCTGTGAAGAATTTCACTCCTCAGCCTCCTTCCTGGCAAAGAGAGTGCCCTTCCCTCTCTGGCCGTCCTCCCCTACACCACAGTCTCCTTGCCACAAGCACAAATACTTGCTGAGATAGAAAAAAAATTGTGGTGTTTTCTTCAATTAGTAAGTTGACTTAAAGCAACGTGTCCTAAACTGAGGGTGTTGGGTTAAAATTACAGTACACCCTCACCACTTACCAGCAGGAAAGTAACTAAAAGAAAGACCAATCCCCTCTCTATTTCTGGTTATTTCCTCCTTTTTTCCACTTTCCTTCAGTTATCAATTCACAATTTTTTAGAAAAGTAGGAACCAGCAGGAGGTGGTCAAAGAATCCCACTTTTCACTGTTGGTCAGGTCCCTTGATTATTATTTAAAGGACACCTTTCATTAGCTGTTATGTCTGAGAAGAGATTTAAGGAGTTTGAATCCTGTGTTTTGATCGGGACTTAAGAATTATGTAATTGAGTTCTCAGTTCCTCCACTGCCACTATTCTTAATAGTGCTTAAGCACGAGAGTCTGAGAGCTGCAAGTCCTCTGCCATCAAGGCTGCCAGTATTCATATGTGGCATTGTACTGGCATTGTGGCAGACAAAAGGCCAGTCCATTTCACTACTGCATTCATGTCCTGCCATCTGTCACCTGATTTCCTTGTGTTTCTTTTTCCTCCAACCAGTTCCCACATCAGCAGGGCCTGACAGTTTAGTAGGCCTTCTCCATAAAGGAGAAATGGCAGAAGAAAGACTTGCTGTTACTGTGTAATTGACAGAGATTTCACAGTGGTCAAAGGTTGCCCAGAAAGACAATGGATCAGCATTTTGCCTATTTTATAGATGGACATTACTGTGACTATGAGGTTTAGTCCATGATTTCTATTCTCTTATATTTGAAACTTCCGATCTCTGTAGAGGAAGACGTGTCTTTCCGTGTGGTAACTGCAGCTGGAGTTAGAGGGTGAATTATGGAGGAACCATATTCTTGTTTTAAGATGCTGAGCCTCTGCACTCTGAAGTTTTCAGTTTCATGGCCCTGAAAGTCAAACGATTCCTGTATCTGTTCTGCACAGACAATATAAGTAAAAAGTACTGAATATTTGTGAAAACTATAGCTGTTAATAAGCTATGTAAGATCAGTCAGCAAGCTAGTGACAAAACAATTATTTAAATAGAAAGGAGTAAGGAATTTTAAGTTTGTTCCAGTTGGTGTGTTTTATTAAGTCAGTCCTCTGGTCATGAGAGTATATTTCTCTTCAAAATAAAGAGAAAACAACATTTTGGTTTTGAGTTGCAAGTTAGGAGAAAAAAGGGTGGTTTTCTTCCCAACAGTCTTAGTTTCTACTAACCACCACTTAAAGGATAAGACTTATGATAAGACTTCTTTAGATTGCATATCATTGAAGAGTGATTTAGAAAACAGTCATACTGCAGAAGTAGGGTTAGGGAGCCAAGTTTCATTATCTGCTACCACCCCAAATACCACAGGGACATATTTGTATCTACATCAGTTACATTTAGTAATCTTTTTTAAATAGCTCTGCTTCTTCTCAGTCCTCCTTTCTTACAAATAGACTTTTAAATCTTCTGGCTTTTTTTCTGAAAGACTGGAAGACTGAAGAATTCTGCCGATTCAGTGAAGTCTTTCACTGACCTTGTTTGTATGTTTGAAGTACGAACTTTCTGTCTCAAAGAATTCCAACCCAGACAATTGGTATCATTAGCAACAACTCAGCAACTTTGGTTCAAATCTATCTTTTGAAGGCTTTGTAATGTCTTTTTTTGCCCTTCATTCCTGTACAATTTCAGATTTGTTGATCTCTCTACATAAACAGATCTGTCTATACAGTTGTATTTCTGTTTATGGATTGAGACATATGACACTTAAAAAAAAATCTGGAGAAAGCATGGATTTTGCTAGATTCACAATTAAAGCTGTCTATTCTGGTATTGTTCTAAAGATTACATTTTTCAGAGATCAAATGCTGGTGTAAAGAGCCACTGCTTACCTGGATATAAAATTGCTCTTCTCTGTGCGGACTGTACAGGGCAATGCTTGGAATTTGTGCAAATATTTAACATAGTGGCACTCTGATTCAGAAAGGAGTCAGACAGTCTGCTGGAATATTCAGCTGCAACATAATAGCAGTTCTTAAAATACTCCAGCTTAAAATGCCACCCAGAGAAAACTTATTTAGTCTTTTCTCAGTTGTCTGTTGAGTCAGCCACTTGTGAAAGGGCAATAAACATGAACAAATTCAGGAATTAGCATGGCAGTCTTCGATAACTCTCTTCTTCAGTTCAGAAAAAAATGAATATTTATAAAATACATGAGCAAAGCATTTGAGGTTTTTGCAATATATTTATGTTTCTCTCTTGAAGAATCTAGAAACAGTTTTGAAAAGGAATAAGGTCAGATAAGAAAGCTAAATCTATTCAGAAATTGCTGTTTGCATATGTTTCAGTGTATTGTGCAGAATCTTACAGGGAGCTTTGCTGTTTCCTGTGTCCAGATTCTACTTCATGATGCTTAATTTCATGCTGACCCAGGTCTAGTGATGTATGGAGCAGTCTAGGAAGAGTTGCAATAGTATTATTGGCATAGGCATTTTCTTATCCATCAAAATGAAGGATGCTGTTGTTTTGCCCCACTTCTCAGTGTGTACCCTCCTTTCCACAAAGTGCCCCATTGTTTGGGTGGTCAGAGCAGCTGGTACAGAACCTTCTCAGACATACAACCCCAAAATTCCTCCCTTGTGTTGCTACCCTAAAGATGCTTGTGAACTCCTCTTACTTCAGTGTGATAGCTCTCACGTTTATTTTCACTCTCTACTATCTTTAGCAGACTTTGGGAGTGCTAAAATAAACATTCTTTGCCTAGTCATGTGGCCCTTCTCCATTTGGCAAACACCCATCTGTTTTCTGTCTTTTTAATGATTTCATTGCTGTCCTTAGTATTTCACTTTTTCAGAGTGGTGAGAGTTGGGGCTTATGGCAGAGTACTTCTGCCAAGTCAGCAGGGGTGGCACACAGGATTGGTGGGGGAAATGGCTGGCCTTTGAGATGCGTGTGGCTTTCACAGCCAGCTTAGAAATACAACCCATGCCAGGTTGTCTTCTGATTCCAAATTTCTTCAGGGATTAATGGGACTGCGGCAAAACACAGCTTCTCCTTCTTTAATGAGCAGTCATCATCATCTTTCTTAGATGCAGCAAAACTCAGTCGAAGTAGACACCTAAAGGAAACATGGAAAAATCTGGCAAATACTCTGAGAGCCAACAGGAAGCAGGATGTCACAAATATAGGAGCTCAGACAACTATATTGAACGTGACAGTGAGACATATCCATAAGGGTCGCATCTGAGGTGACTTCCTTTATTTGAAAATAGTTCTTACTAAAGCAAATAGACATTTTTGCTTAAAACAAAACAGTAGTGAAGGGTCAACCTCAGGATTCAACTCATTGAATATTCTTTGTATAATGCCCAGCAACATTCAGAGCCAATTTCCTTAAATATCTGGGTGTTATTAGCAGATGGAGGCTTTTCTATCAGTTTCTCATTTTATATAAACCATCATAAACTCATTTGGTATTAACAGAAATTCCATGGGTTCACACACTGTCATTTATAATTAATTAATGTATCATTGTTTAAACTGTGGTATGTAAACCATCCAATAGCTGTGAAGCTCTCAGAAGTCCTCAGAAGGATTTGGTTTATTTACTTTGGCTTCATGGTTGCAGCCCATACTTGTCATGCACATAGGTAGTGAATGAGGAGAGGATTCCAGGTGCTTAGCCAGCCAAAGAGGACAGCTTAATCATACAACAGAGCAGTTGCCTGGATATGTTTGAGAAGCACAGAAAATCTGCAGCAAAAGTTTTCATCAAGGTGTGGGGATCCTTACAATTCCTGTTGTAACTGTACAGCCAGAGAGGTCATCAGCCTCTCTCAAAGACATTGTCTTTGCAGGCAGTGATTTTTCAGACTTGTCACCTCCTAAAAGAATATGTTTACAGCATTTCTCTAGCTCAAGCTGGGAACCATTGGGGGCAAATTGCAGTTCAAATATCTGACAGAGCTTCTGACAGCGAAAGCTCTTGTGAGCCTCAGGATGGTTCTTAAAGTCAATTTAATAGTTAGATGAGGTTTCATTAAAATAAAAAATCAGAGATGTCTGCAAATATTTGAGTGGGAAACAGTATTGTGTGCTTTGTACCATCACACTGATGACACTCATTGTTTAATCTGTTGTAATTACCATTGTAAAGTATGTTTTTTCAGAGCTTTTTTTTACAGTACAGCTGTTTTGCTTGCTGCACATTTTCAACCTCTGCTGTTTCCTCTTTTCCCTTTAAAAACAACTTAAAACAAATTTGACTGTTTTGAGAGCTCTCCTTTAGAGAGAGCAAAATAAAAAGAGACAGGGATGTTGCTGTGCAGAGCAGATCCTCCTCACTGGATGTGCATGAGGCTGAGTTGTGTCCAGGTGCCTGTGCCTGGTAGGAAGAAGGGCAGAAAAATTCCATCCCGCTTAGTGAATTGGATTTATGAAGCTGCTTCTTGAGGTTGCAGAAAGAGGAACCAATTAGTCCTGTATTTTTCATGTCCCTTCTTGTTTTCCAAGGAGACATGATGGAAATCCCATAGTTCAGTAAGGTGGATTGTGAGAGAGATGGCGCTCTCTTGAATGCTTGTCCCTGGCTTGCCTGACAGTGGGATTTCCAGTAAAAAGGTGAGGTCCTTTTCTTGGCAGACTTGTTCCAGGGATCTCAACAGTGATGTTCCTCCCTCATGCTTCATCCCTTCTAGCTTCTGTCCTTACTCTTGCTTTGTCAGGCAGAAAGTGTGGAGTACTTCCCACTGGTGTCCTGCTAATGTCTGTAACTTGCTGACTCTTTCTCACCGTGGTAGTGTCTGTGGTGTGAAACTTAAATGTATGGACAGGGAAAAATCATGGCCCATTACATGACTTCATTGGTTAGAAAGAAAAAATAAATTGTATTTTAGGATGATAAATGTGGGAATCTGTAGATCTAGCTTCAATTTTCTCTTTTGACATAGATTTCCTTGGGAAGATTTCGTTTCTCTGTGCTTGAATTCCTCTTACAAGACATGACCAGCGTTTCACAGAGGTGCTGAGTGAGTATACCCCCTGGAAGGGAACAAGTATCTGATCTGCTGAGAACACAGCATCCCTACCCACCCCGCAGGCCTCTTTGCCTGGGGAGTGATGGCAAGTGGCTATCATCTGGTTTGTTTTGCTTGTCCCTGAAATGCAGCACCACAGCGCAGTGGTGAGGCCACCCGCCCTTCACCAGCAGCGAAGAGCAGCTGGAAGCAAGCAATTCCTTATTGCAAGACCCGCCCAGCTCTTTCCCGCTTTTCAGAAGTGGCACTGCAGCACAAGGGGAGCCACTGAGAGGCCGGTGCGTCGGCGAGGTTCCCTATGTTGCCATGCAAGGCTCTTAGGCGCTGAAAATGTGGCAGCCTGCCTGAGCTCATTATCTCCCCAGCTCCTGAGAGAGCTGGTCCGGGCACGGCACTGCGCTGACACAGCTGCACTGCTGCAGGTTCCTCAGCCGGCCCTGGATGGGGATCCCGGTGCTGCGCTCTGTTGCAGAGTGTAGCTATGCCTGTAGGGACTTTTTTACAGGTAGTCACAATGCTGGAAAAATATTTAATTCACTGCAATGCCCTGTGGGCTACAGCTAGGGAGGAAAATAGACTTGTTTCTCTTGTGCTACACTGTGTAGTCTGTGTGGCAGGATGACAGAGTGCTGTCTGTTGTAAGCCCCTGATGCAAGGTCAGACAAAAGCTGTGCCAGTGCAGAGGCATGGCTGGCCAAACTCCCTCCTCGCGAGCTCTACTGACCTTTTGTGAGCTAATTCAGGGATGTCTTTGGCCCAATAAGTTCAGCTAAAGCATCTGTATTGCCCTAACACAAAACTTCCTGGGTTTGCTCAAAAGCTTCCTGGTAAACTTATTGCTATTTTAGTGCAGTTTCTTGCATTTCCTATTTGAACAGTTCCTGTCAGAAGCATGTATTGTTTGGGAAGACATGGAATTAATTACTGTGAGAATTATTTGTTGTGAGGGTACCGTGGAAGAAATACATGGGAACTGTTCCAAAGGGTCTTTAATGAGTTCAGTCATCCAAGATCCTGGTTTCCATCTCATAAATAATAAACTGTCCTCAATATGCTAATTTAAATTTGCCTTTAAATTGCTTATTTTAATTTTGCAGGGGAAATAATCAAGAAGTTCTGAAAAATTCAGGCCTGTTCTGTTTCTGTGCTAGGTCACTCAGAGGTGCAGGGACTTGTTCTCTTCTCCATGCCAAATCCTGAGACAGTGAACATGTGCTTAGGCTGGTAGTGGTTTCATATTGTAAAGAGTGAAATTTGATATGCAGTGAATGAAAATATATATGAAATCTTTGCTCCATAGAATATAACCTTATGAAGCGAGCTGTTTGCCTTCTCCTTTTGATGGGATCTCCAGTCTTGATTTCTGCACTGCTCGTTTGCTGTTTGGGCCAGTGGAGGCCAAAAGCGTTGCTCTGACAATAGACCCAGCCTCTGGCAAGGTAATAGTGTGTGCTCAGCAGTGACCCATCTGGTTCATCAAATGCAACATCAACAGTCTTTTAGGTGAGTCTCATCCAGTTGTGCAGTAGTGGGTGAAGGTATTTCAAAAAGCCTTCTTGTATTTGTGGACACTTGTTCAAGGCATGAATATACTGGTAACTGGACTAATGATTTCTCATTGTGCTGACTATAAATAAAAATGTTCCTGCTCTAGGAAGGCAGATCATTACACTCAGAGGGTTTGGTACCAATATAACAGTTACCCGTGAGATTTTTCTGTTCTGAAAGCATCCTTTTAATTATCTTTTTTTTTTTTTTTTCTCCACTCAGCCTTTTAGCTTCAGTAAACACATACCATGATTTTACATGAACCTGTGTTCTCTGGGCTGTCTGTAAGTTCAGACTAAACAGTAGTGCATAGCATAGCAAAAGTACTTCAAGAAAAGAAAATTGTGTATTTTGCACATGTATTAGCTGATCACACATCATTCAGATTTGTTAAGATTCAATAGCAGATAAATAGATGGAATATGTCTGGATGGTTGTGCAGACACATCTTACTGGAAATACAGTCACCAAAATTTCATTTCAAGAGGCAAGCCAGTGAAAAAACCCAAAGCGGTTACTCTCTTTCCTGCCCTGGAAGGAATAGCAGCTTTTAAAAACATTAATATCTTCAGTCAGGCATCACAAATACTAGTTCTCAGTTCCTTCAAGGGGTAAGAGGAGATAAGAATAGAAGCCACTCTGAGACCTCTCAGAGGCTGACAAATGCATTCATTCATTTCCTTATAATGACACCTTTCATGAAGACCTTAACACTGGAAATTCTCAGAGAAAGATTCCTTCCCCCCAGTAACTTCTCACTTCTGTTGAAAGCTGTCTGCATCATTGCAAGCAGGCAGTGGGTAAAATACTTTCTGAAAACTCAGCTGTGCGTCTGTAGGCTGATCTTAAACAGGAAAAAGGCTCATTCTGCTAAGTGCACTGGGCAGGTGGTGCCGTGACCTGTAATGGCATGGGAGTGCCTGGCTGTGGTGGGACAGCCCACAAGAGAGGGGATGGCTGCATGCAGTTCTTAGCAAGAGGTGATCAGACTGAAATTCCTGCACCTCTAATCTGTGTGTGGAAAACACTGCACAAAACAGATGTCAACTTTGTAGTAGCTTTCATTTCACTCTCCTCTCATTTGTATGTCTACCCTGTTTGTTCATCTCCACTCTAAGGCCTGCTTAAAGGAGGCAACCGGGCCACATTAGCCCTCTGCTGAAGGGGAAGAGAGGCTCTTCCAGAAGTGTCAGGTCATCAGATTAGCAGTCTGCCTCCCTGAGAAGCCTCCTGTTTATGTTGGTTGTACAGGAACAAAGACATGTTTAGCTGCCTTCGTTAAATATCTGCACTTGAGTGGGGTGATCTTGAGCTCTACACTTCGATCTTTGGTGAGGCTGGCAGACAAACAGAGCAGTCAGTTGCTTTATTTTTTCTTGCACTAAATTTTAAGAGTATTTTTCACAACCAGAGTGTAAAGCAAAGCCAAGCACATTGATGCTGAGAATTAGAGCCTGAAATTGTACCATTATTACAGGTGGAGCTTGTCTGACCAAATGCAGGCTGAACAGAGAGATGAACCCCAAAAGATTCTGTTTCACTTGTTACACTATAAATGAACCTATAGCCAATAGCTCAGGGGTAGATACGTGCATCTAGGATTGCATCCACAGTTCCCTGTAGACCTCCCTCCATGGCAGTCTTTCCAGAGCAAGGGGTCAGCTACACAGATAAACTGAAGACATAGGACTGAATGGCACCACCCAAGTTGTCCAGTCAGTGCCTCTCCAAATGCAGAAAGGCATGCTGCAGATGTGCAGTCATGTGCTCTGTAGCTCATATCACCCTGGGATGCTGTACATTTCCAGGCTTCTCACAACAGACTCCAAGTCTGTGCTAGAAGACAAAATGCCACAATAATCGTGTCACAGGAGGATCAGGGGAGATCAAGGGCACTTCTAAGTCCTCCTGACTATCAGGAGATTTGCTGGGTGACATTTGCAGATGCTTCTGGACCCCGCACTATGCTGCAGAGAAAGATAAACAAAACCCAACAGTCTCTGTTGAGCTAATCTGAAAGGGGGTTGCTTCCCAGTTCCAAATCTGGCGATTAGCTCAGCCCTGAGCATGCAAGCAAACACAGACAGCTGATGGATGCTGATACCTCAAGGAACACTGTTGAACCTTGCATCTCTCAGTGACCATGTTTACGCCCTTAACTGACCCAACATGAAGTAAAATGCTCTGTCTTAAATTCCTGTGCAAAAAAGATAAATGGGATCAGGAAAAAGTATATTGTTCAAGAAAAATGCCAGCCTTAATTATTAAACTATACTGCTCTAATTTTAGTTCTATAGTTTCCCATGTACACAAGATCTTCAGTAGGAGGTTATTTTTTTTTTAATAAACAAAGGCTTTGCTTTGTAATGTACTGCAGATTGGCACAGTCAGTGTATAACGTACAAAGGCAGATCTTTAAACAATGTGCTGTGATCTTATCTGATCTGCAAGCTGGAGAATATATCATCAATATAATTTGTGGCAGGATATTTGTATAGATGTGGTGAGGTGTGTTGGAAACTCCTCTGAAATCACACAGGCAAAAAGGAGACAGTATTAGCTTAAATAAAAGATGCTATCAGCTTAACAGCTCCATGAATATGTGCTCTTACTAGAATAGGAAATCACAGTTTGCAGATACTTAGAGCCAGCTAAGAGAAAACACTGTCGACTATGATTTTCTGTCACTAAAATCTTGGATCACACAGGGAACCAGTAATTACCTACAGAGATTTTCAGCTGTTGTTCACCAGTTTGTGTGTGGCTCTGTAGTTCAATCACTTGCATCCAAAGGCTGTTTTTGGCACCAGAGAAAGAAGGGCTTGAAGGGCTTGGCCCCAGAGAGGGGGGGCTGCTGAAGTCCTTAGTAGTTGAGAGGTGCCATTCTGCAGTCACTTATGCCACAAATAAAATTAATTGCTTCCTCTACTGGTATTCTTGAAAGGACGAATGGGCATTGCCAGCACTGTTCAGGAGACCAAGCTAAATTATCATAATAGACCCTTCTGGCCAAAAATTTTGCTCATCACTGACAGGTGCTCCTTTTGTGTCAAGGGTCAAGATACCTATTAGTACAATTTAGGTACCAAGTGCTGGTTATGGTGTCAGTGACTCTACTCATATGGTGGATGAAAATATAGTTTACCTTTTACAGCAATAATTTCAGCCACTTGCACATACTCTGTTTGCTTGAAGATGTACAGTTCATAACAAAGGGCTTCTCTTTCCTGAATAGAACTTGAAATTTTAACCTACCAAGAGTACTGGGGAGGCTGGAAACATCAACTTTGCCCAGACAACTGGAACTTATCCTTATATCCTGCCAGTGGTTGCTCCTTCTGGAGCCCTGATGCTGTAATGGGATGTGTGAAGGCTAGGGATAGAGTAAAGCTCCAGATCTGGAGATGAAGCTTCCCCAGTGTGAGAAGTGTTGGTGTTGGTTATGCTTCCTGTCTAGCTGCTTCTTAAGTTGCAAAAGATTTCCATGTCTAGTATAACACCCTGTAAAACAAGAGCATGCGCTGAGTTCTCTTGTTAAAATTCCTTTCAGTTTCTTAGTTCTTTTTCCTCCCTCTATTAGTAAGGAATGGTAGAGGTCAATGGAGCTTTGTAAAGGACCTTTTCATCAAGGGTGAAACATATTAATCATGCTGCAAATCCTGCCTGCTGGCTGATGGGGTGCTTCTTTGTGCTGGTGTACAGGCCCATCAGAGCCCCAGGAGAGCTGTATGCACATGTGTGCACCTGATGTATGGGTTATCTTGCAGGGATGGAGAGCAGCTGAGAGTTGGAAGAGTGAAAAGCAACAAAGTTCTGCCAGATGCAAAGAGTAGAAGAAAATCCAAAACTACTAATTTTCTTTGTCACTTTCTTTGTTACCTCTTTGGACAAGTGTGATATCCAAAATAGCCACATTGTCTTTTGTTTTTTTTTTCCTTGTCGTTGACTGTATTTGTAGTATTTGTATCTTTGCATTTGTTGTTAGATTTTGTCATGTTATCAGCTTCTAAGAGTTGTACCCTAAATCAGACATTTCTGCTCAAAGCAGTAAATCTCCAAATGACACAAATGAGTTTGGTTTCTTCCCTAAAAGTTAAAAATGTCCTTGTTTGTTCCTAGGGTCCTCTTTGGACCGCTATTCTGGTTAAATTCAAGAGCTTAGTTCCGGAGTCTTTACTCCATGAGGGAGATCAGACTTCTTCTTTGAGAGTTTGCTCCTGACCTGAATAACAAAGGAACTGAAACAAGGGCAGGGTGAGGCTAGGGAAGGTTTGCTCACTGCTGTAGCTCATTAGAGGACTTCGGTGCTTTGCTACTAAGCCTTTTGGTTCTGCCAAGTTTCTTGACTAGAGCTGCAGGACTAACAATGGAAAAGTAGGTCAGGAGTAGATCTTGTAAATCTACTCAAAGGGCCAAGAGCACAGTTTGTGTAGGAAAAGAAGAAAAGAGAAAGGAAAAAAAGAGAAAGATTTTAGGGTGAGGAGACGGACAGGAAGGCCAGAGGTTGGTAGGACTTCTTAAGTGAACCCTGAGGTGTAATTATACATCTGATTACAGATTACTTTCTAATAGGGTCTGAAAAGTTCTTTCGTTTCTTCAGCAGGGCTTTCATTAGCACTTCAGAATCTTTTATTCTGCAATTGCTGCTAGCAGTAAGGCCAGCCTGCCTGCCTGCCTGCCGGGATTTTGTCTCTGCAGTGAGTGAGCAATGTGCTGGCCTGCTGTATACACATTCAAGTGTGTAGCTGCACCCCTACTGAGACCCAGAGAAAAGTAACAGCAGAAAAACAAGAGTTTTTGCAGGATGGACACTTTCCTTTGAAATGTGGTAGGTAAGTAATTTCTTTCAATGGAAGAAAAAAAATCAATAGAAGGAGTTTCTAGGTTGGAAAAAACACCATCCCCAGTGTTATCATTGGGAATGAACTTCAAAACACGTCTCAGTTTAGGCAATGTGCACTGGTTATCCAGCACACACACAGCAGACACCTCAACTTTTTATTCAGCTGAACTTCTTGCCACACTGTGAAATTTCTAATATATAGCTGGAGTAATGAATTTTTTATATTTAGGCCTAAATTCTTAGGAGGTTTCTGCAACACACAACCCCTGACACACAGAACCGTAATCTGATTTTAAGCAAAGTCTGACTATGGGTTTTCCACCACATCCATAATTCCAGCTACATTCCATCAAGTATTGTATGTATCTACATTATATATGTATTTCTTCTGCTTTGTAATAGAGCTCTTGTTAACAGTTAGAGTTTTTGCTCTTTTTTTTTTTTACTGTTTTTAACTTCTTACTTTTGTTTTCCTAGCAGTTAGAATAGAAGTTTAAAAAGCATGCTAATATGATACACCATTTCAGTTGAAGTAAAAGCCCTTTAGCATACACATTTACTCAGAGAAGGTGGAAGTGAGAGAGCAGCAGAATTTATTCTTACAAGTGCCATCCTTTCATGTAGAAATTTCCCTTTAAAAATGATTTTGCATTTGGAACAGCTTCCCGTGAAGCAGGCACTTTCTGCATTTGGTGTTACAAACCAGGATATTTGCCCACCCTCAGTCAAACTGAGTGCAGTGCTGCCTGCTTGTTCTCCCCTATCAATAATTAATATATCAGTTGACGGATAATGAACATTTTATAAAGGCCACTTTAACAAAACAGAACAATGCCTTCCTTGCGTCTATCGATGAGAGACTTTTTCATGTCTTTCTGAAACACTCTCATTTCCCTTCTGAATGTTGGAAGCCTCTGCCAAGAAAGCACAAATAGGAGACACTTCATTACACAGAGTTCTGAAGGAACGCTCTCAACTTAAAAATCTACATTTCTGCCTGAAATGTTTTACCTCCTAATGTTACAAGGACGGTATGAAACTCACCGAGAGTTTAGGGAGATAGCTTTCTCCTTGTTTTCCACCCTTACTTCCTCCTTCTGACAGTTTTCTCACTACCTAGCCTCAAGGTTTGCCCCCAGCCCATCACCAAGCTCCCTGTCCTTGTACAATAAGGGCACAGGCCAGTTTTAATCACAGAGGTGCAGAATTCCAGTACATGCGCAGGAGTCACAGGTGTACAGCACCAAAGTTGTTTTGAAATTAGGGTTGAGGTTTATTTTGTTTCTAGGTTATGTGAAAATCTTGGTGGTTACTCTTTAGACAGCTCATTATTTATCTGGAGAATGGGTTTGATGTGGGCAGGGATAGTTTTCATCCACAAATTCCCTCCTCCTGCAACTGCACACTACAACATGACTTGGAGGCCTCTGTAAAGGCACGGACATACCAGGGAAGGATCAGGGAAGTCATACACTGAGGAGTTAGTAATCCACAGGAGTGGTAGTGATAGATAGGAACTATTTATATTTTGGGCAGTGGCTGCAGAAGTCCACTGTGTAGAGGCCTGAGACCACTGGCTGTACTTGTTTCTGCACTGGAAGAGTCCCCAGGGAGTAGCATGCTGTGAGTGACCTCACACAGTTGGCAGAACCAACCAGCCTTGTGAAAATCTTCCTGCATATTCTCACTCTCCCTACTACAAGTGACAAAATGTTCTCTGCTCGGGTGAAAATTTGAAACACTAAGTTTTTTTTCTTGGCCATCATCTGGACTTGTAACATGGCCTCAAAGGTGCTGTGTGCTCTTTTCAGATGGCTGGAGGTATCTGACCCACCTGCTAGGTTCCTTTTGTACCTGCTCCACATGCTGTTCATGTAGGACTGTTTATGTGTTGTTTCATCCACTCTCAGCATTCCTATGTGCAGTGCCAGTACTTGAGCTGAGTCACAGGTTTGTAACAACTCTCACTGGCTGAGGATCTGGACCATCATGTACTGCAGTGTCCTGGCAGAAAGAGTCCAATAAATCAATTGCAGTATATAATCTGTGCTTTGCAATGAAGGATTTAAGTAATTCATTTCTTAGCATTTTATGCTTGATTTTTGCATGCTTTTCAAATCAAATATAACAGTTTCTGGACTACATTAGACTCTTTTCCATTTTTGTTATGTTTCATGTCTTTTCCTCACACTATCTTTCAATGGCGGGCATTTCCCAAGTGTTTTCTAAGAGGTGTGTAAAATTTTAGGAGTATAATAGGTATGTAATAGTTGATGCAGTTTAAATAGCTTGCTATTTGTACTGTACGTTAACTTAATTTTCCTTATGAATTAAAGGATTGTCTTTAATAATGAATTATGTGCCTCACTGAATCAGTTTTCTTCCCATGGAGCTCAATGCCAGGTTTTAGTTAAAGAAAACTTTGAGTGTCCAGTGTCTTTCTCCCTCTTTTTTGTAATTATTATTATAATTCCTAGGTTGTTTTCAACCAAAATTATGTGGCAGGACAGTGAGGAGTTAAGATTTAGATAAAGCAGAATTGATAAACCAGCTACTATTTTGGGGGTAGGCACAGAAATATTTGTAATGTTATCAAGCAGTTATTACAGTCTTTTTACCCCTCTAAGCTGGGAGTTGCTTGGGTAGGGGGACAAAATTATTTTTCTCCCCATTAGTGGGATGATGCATGTATACAGATTACTTACAGCTGTATGAGCAGAATAATAATGACCTTACTGTGTTCTCACAGAGGTATTTCTCAAAGATTTCCTATATACCTGTATTTTGTCCCCCATCCCATTGCTCAGTGTTTTAATTAAATTTTACCCTGAATTGATTACATTTACATTTTCCCATGGGGCTGTAGATATGAATTTGCTTTTCTTCTCCTATCTGTAATGCTTGTTGTTTAAATCTTTTCTCTCAGTCTGCTTTTTTTTTTTAGTGAAGATTTGCTGATTGCTATTTGATTACCTGTTCACCATTTTACAAATTATGTTACTCTAACTGAGGCCTAGAAATAGAAGCCCAATAAATGGCTCTATTCAAAAATGTTTGATTTTGTATTATTCTATTCTGTTGATCTCAAAATTCTGTGTTAGAGTAGATGATTCTTTTTAAGCCACTGTAGAAAGTACTGAACTAAAAAAGCCAACAAGGCAGAATACTTGCATTTATTCACTAGCTCTTCTTAGAGACTGCAAATGTGGACATATACTGAGTCTATTGTTATGTTCAAAAAAGACAACTGTTGTCTTGGTGAAAACCAGGACTTTTAAAAAAAGATTTTCAAAACGACTTCTTAGGAGTTGAGAGGCATGAGTTTCATTCAAAGGCAGATTTACACCAGTCAGAGATTCCTCTTATATGGAGGGGGAGGCGGCAGGGGGAAGGACGTTATCAGAAGGATAAGCAAATTCACTTTGTATACGTCTCTGAGCGAGTTTTGCTTGTGGGCAAATCTGGCTATCTGCAGCAGTAACGTGATATTCTTCAGTGCCCCAAGCTGTCCCAAATTCTCACTTCAGCATTAAGTTGTGCATAAACATTTGTCTGGCTAGAAAGGCTTTTCTTCACAGCATGCTTTCCCAACACAGCGGTCCCAGCGGCACTGTCCCCAGAAGCGTGTGCCCCACGTGTTTCACACAGAGGCATTTCTGTATTAACCGGGTGCTGTAGGACACCATGGAGCTGGCTGTTCCACAGCTGTTCACCTTTCGGTTCCATGCTCCCGCGCCTTCTGATGTACAGTACAGAATTCATGTACTTTGCTGCAGCTTAACTGCATTACTCTTCTGTCACCCAGGCTCTGCAATGCTATCAAGGCTGGTTAACATATATATGAAAGCCATGGCTCACCACTGCACTTTCTCTGACACATGCTCTTGTCAAAGGCTTTCATCACAAAAAAAACATTAGAGCCATGGCTGCTACTGAAAAGATCCATAAACAGGACTAACAAGTAAAGAAGTGAAGAAATACTCTACCCCCTCTTTCATTGGATTTTGAATGGAAAGAGAAATCTTGTTTTAGCCACTTTTTATTTTCTGTGCCCCCTCAGCGCACTGTGCTACAGCAGTTAATGCCTCATTTGGTTCACATGAAGACCTCTTGCTGCCAAATACTTGCAATCAGTAGCTCACCATTTGTCTGGGAAGTCAAAGGCAAGACACATGCGATGATGAAACCACATCACTCCCTTCTCTGAATGCCACAAAGCTGCAGGAGGGGCACCCAGCAGTGTCTTAGGGTTTGCAGTCGGCTGTAGATCGTGTGTTGGTCTTACGTGTGCTCAACTTGTTATGTACAGAGAGTCTCTGTGGAAAGCATTGCATCCCTCAGGATCAAAGATAGTGTGCTACCTGGACAGGATGATGACAACAACCCTGCTGAAGCACACAGTAGGCCGGTTTGTAATGTGTTGCTCATGTCGTTCTCTCGAACAATTATTATAACCCATGTGTATGTAAAACGGGCTTTCTGTGGTTGTATCATTAACCATAACATAATCTCCCCATATGCGTTTCCATTATCCAGCTTGGCAGGGTTGGAGCACAGGACACATCACAAAGGGGGAGGACTGTTCCCAGCACCAGCTTTGCTGGTGCCCGAGGAGAACAGCGAGACCTATGGATGGAGCCTGGCTGTGGAGAGGCACTTGCTTTGCTTCAAACGGAAATGGGGAGCCACCTAATCTGCTTCTGCTCAATTGCCGTGGGGGAATGAGGATTTTCCGCCAGAGGTGTGAGTCCTAGGAAAAGGCCATATCCCCAGGGAGCGATGGTGTCCACAGGGTAATGTGGGCAGAGCAGCTGCAGCCGTATGTGGGAGATACTTCTTTCCTCTTGTATTCAGCAGTGCTACTGCCAGTTAGTACCTGTGGAAGTGAGAGATGAACAAACCATGTTTTAAAGTTTTTGTGCTTTTCAGTGCTGTGAATGCAAAGAGGTTGTTTTGAGGCTGCTAGCCACTTACACATGTAATAGAAATTAAAACATGTAGACTTCAGACTACAAAAGGTCTGCCTACAGGATTCCGACTGCATATAGAGTCTTTACAATCATCTAAAATGTAACAAAAAATATGATTTGTAAACATAATCTTTTCTCACAGCTCACAGTGTCGCAATGGTTATTTTTTTCACTGAAGTAAGAAAAAGCTTAATACTGATTCTCTTACCTCCGGATAAAACCCCATCAAAATGGTTTCTGTGTAAAGATGGTGACTATTTACTGTATTCAAGATGCCTACGCAGATGTAATATCTTACCTGAAGGGCTGGAGAATGCTTTAAATGAAATCTGTGTGATGCTGAGGGATTTAAGACATTACTGAGCAAATGTCTTAGGCTAGTAGAGTAAGAATAGGGATTGAATTGATGTGCAAAGTGCAGCAAGACTGCTTTGCTGAGGGCCTTGCCTGGGCAAGGTGGCACATCTGCTTAAACCCTACCTGATGAGCAGGCACTGGAACAGAGAAGTTGTGGATACCCCGTCCTGGGAAATGTTTAAGGACAGGATGGAGGAGCTCTGAGTGACCTGGTTGAGTGGAAGGTGTCCCTGCCCATGGCAGGAGTATTGGAACTAAATGATCTTTAAGGTCACATCCAAGACAAACCATTCTATGATTCTATGATTCTATGATTCTATGATTCTATGATATTCTTAACCCCATGCTGTATCTCTTATCAGCAGCAAAGGGATTATTGATGAGATTCTAAAGGCTGAGCTGTAGGGCTGCCAATTGAAATCAGAGACAGTTGCACGCCTAAACCTGCCAGCTGGCTTTGGGAACGCCAGCTTCCCTCTGTCTGTTTACTGGAGAGCCCTGCTGTAAGAAGTTATAAAGTAACAGAGGATGCCATAGTATTTAGTTGCTGCAGAAGCTAAAGAGAATTAGGTGCTCTTTTTTTTGCCAGGTTCCCCAGCTGTTGTAAACTGGCTGCTCTCTGCCAAAGTCAATAGAGCTATACCAATTTGCTCCAGCTCAGGATTTGACTCTATCAGGCTGTATCAGAGTATGTGTCATTTCCCCTTGCAGGCAGGTAAAACAGCAATGAATATAGAAACAGATCTTGCAGCTAGGGGAATTTAATAAATAAAAGTATATTAACAAAAATCAGTGCAGGGCTGTGCCTCTGTCAGCATTTGTTCTGTGTGTGTCTGTGTGTCCGTCCCACCCCATTCCTTCTTTGTTCACTATGATTGCATCTGCATCACTATGGTAACAAATTAATGATTATTTAATTTACCAATCACTGGATGCAGCAATTTAGTGTTTAAAATATTCCAGCCCTGTCGGTCATACACATATGCACAACCACATACAATCTGTCATACAGCAAATATTATAGGCGCTTGATATTTATATTTTAAGCTAAATCTATTTACCTGTCTCTCCAAATGGGACATGAGAGCTTTATCTACTGTGACGATGGCCACAAGCTAAACAGTATGTGCAGATAATCATAGTTGTATTATTTCATGTTTGCTGTCTGTATGTGTCAGCTGTCAGCCAGCACACGAGAAATAAAGGCAACACCGTTTACATCCCAGAGGATTTCTGCCCAACTCCCAGGTCTTAAAAGTTATTTAGTGTTCACAGGAAGTTTCACAGGAAGAAAAATGGTATTTCATGTTTTTGGGAGCCCGTCTAAAACTGTTATTTTGGAGGAATGAAAGAGGAAGGACAACTGTCACTAGCTTTTCAAAGGGATGGTGTGTGCCTTCAGCCATTTGAAGTCTTCAAGAAAAGGATAAGTAATTGCTGGAGGAATGCTAGGGCAGCTGCATGCTCTTCTTTGGGGCTGATGTAGGTGGGCACTGGCTGGGAAATGTAGATTAGCATCTACTTTCATTGTGTTTTCTCTCAGCTCTCGACTTACTTCAGTGCTATGATAAGCTGGAGATTTTCAGGAGATCCCTAGACACCCAGGTACATTTTTGCTTGAAGGGGACTTGGTTTTATTCTACCCTACAGAGTTGTGCAGCTGACTTTTAATCTGCGAAGGGAATACATCCTCAGTAGAACATACCCCTGCTACAGGTGAAGCAAATAGTTTCAATAAAGTTACTGGTTTCTTCTTTTTTTTCTTTCTTGGACTGCTTGAGGAAATGGATATAAAAGAGTGAAGGGAGAGGAGTGACAATATTCATCCAGGCATGAAATGCACTTATGCCTGCTGGCTGTTGCAAGAGAAATGACATTTCCCTCATGGAGATGATGGGACCTGAGACTTGACCACAGGTATTTTGCTCAGGGCCTGGGGAGACAGGTTTGCCTGGGCTTGAGGAGAAGGAGATTTCAGATACTCTGAGAAAAGTTATGAGAAGTTTAATGCTACACAGCCCTCCAGATCTGCTCTAGAGGGAAACCACAGCAAACTGGATTGCACATATACCTTGCTGCCCATGAGCTGTGGAAGGTAGCCTGCTTCATTTGCCCATCTCTTGAGCCATCCTGGAATGCTCACAGGTAAAAATTCCGGGCTGCAGGCAGTTGTTCCCACATCACTTAGCTGGATGTGCGCATATGTGTGTATGCAGACTGTATTTGCCATGGCACAACTCAGAAACAGCTGATTTGGACACATGAAACTCGAATCTTCTTGGTAAACACCACTTTGCCTAAATCCTGGCCTTAAGAGCAGCTTTTGACATGGTGGCTGTGCTTCATTGCGGTTTCATATCTGAAACAGCAGGACCACGGACTCCTAAATCATGTCCTATTATTGATATATGTGTGCAGTGATGCAGACAGATAGTTTTACTGCGGGTTACATGAAACAATAACTGGTTGTATGATGGCCTCTGGTTAACCTGTGGTAAGGTGAAAGCAGGGGCACTGGACTAGAATGAACTGTTATATCCCAAGGTTGATTTAAGGCTAAAATGGGACCTAGAGTCGCCCAAACTGCAAAACTGGGTGCTCGCTCTACAAAAAATGTTTCATTTCATTGCTCATATCCAAAGCAGGCTGCCTTAAGAACCTGCCTTGTTCCTGAATCCATATCCTGGCTGAGCATGAAGCAGAACAGTCCTGGTAAAAAGACTAAGTACAAACCCTGCAACTTCTCAGCTCCTGCAGCTCCTGCAGCTCTTTCCGTCTATGTCCATGTCTGTTCCCAAACTCCAAGGAGCTTCATTTAATCTGGGCTTGCTTCAGAAACCCCTCCGGTTCACGATGTGTCCATTATGTGCTGCACTGCTGCTCACTTGGAAGCTATTGAGTGTTCCAAAAGGAAATTATGGCCATCTCACAGGGATGAGTCATCTCTGACAGCTGGGTGAGAGATGATTTTCTAGTTGTACACAACTTTGAGGTTTAAAAAAACCCCAAGCCCTTTTTTGTTCCACATGGTGCTGAAACCAAGTTCCTTCTATTTTTATGGGAAAAAATGCAGAAAGAAAGAAAGATCCTCATTTAGCACAGCCAACGGTTCATTAATCAGCTCACATCAGGTGAAAAAGATTCAACATTGCCAGCCTCCCACACTCCAGAAACGTTCTCTGACCACAGAAATATTAAGGATATCCTTCACAATCTTTTTTTTGGTTTGTTTTTTTTTTTTAAGGCTAAATGGAATGGTGCCAACCTGTGAAAGTAAGAGACTGGCTTTGGTAGGTAGTTGATAGCTTGGTGATTTATAGTACCTGCCTAGTGCACAGGGGTCCTAAGTTCAGGTCTGTGAGAGCCCAGGACTTTAGGCTATTGTTGATTGTAAGCCTCTCTTGGGTTTTGATCATAAATCACACCCTAGAGATGAAAAATCTTTCTGACAAAAGTTTTGGCAATGCTGCTATGCTTGCCTGCAGAATGCACACTTGTTTCAGTCACTTGCCACGTTCTGGTGAAAAGACATTTCATTGAAAGACTTTATGAACTATCTCTAAGTGTTTGACAACATTGGGTCTTTCAAAGTTTTCAGATAAATTAAATTAATTTTACTGTATTTTGGACTGCAAAGTCTCTTGGTAGATTTCCAAATGCCCTTTTTTTCCAGGGTGGTCCATTTTCTATGGCTTGCTAGTATTTGATATGCATTTTTGAGATCTTAGCTTTTCAGAGGACTTTGGAACACAAGACCCTGGTGCACTGTGTAATAAAAAGAAATAAAATTTCTAAAGCACGAGGAAATTTACACTTCCCTGTGGATGAAAAATGAGAAGGAATAGCTATTTTCTCCCTTTTTTAGTAGAGTGAATTAAGAGAAATCTAATAGAGTATTTGATGCCATATAAGCATTTGGGCTGGCTGATTACAAAAGGTAATTTTGGTGTCCTTACTGGGATTCATGGGGACAGATTAAAAATTGCATCAATTGTAAAAGCATCAACTCTAGTGTCTGTGGTGACCTCTGGCATAGCACAGACCAGGAATTCTTCAGCTGACCTGGTTGGGAAAGGAGAAAATGGATACCATCTGAAAAAGTGTAGCTCTTTTTGCTCCTAAGCAAACTGCCCCACTTGTTTTCTCCCCCAGGAGCTCTCCTCTGCCTTCAGCAGAGGTCTGCTCAGAGGGCTCCTTTCTGGGATTTCCCAGCTCTTAAACAAATGAGAAAGGTTGATGAATCTTTAACAAATCCTTCCCTTCAACTCTTTGCCAGACTGAGGACATAAATAACATTGGCAGCCCCATCCCAAGTGTTTTTACCCAAGACAAATCCTATCTCAGTTAACTGAAAAGTGGCATTTTTCATTTTGCCCAAGATTCACTTAACCCATTCTTGTCTGCTGGCTGCAGCCCATTATCGGGATTTGTGTTCCTGATTTCGACACAGAGCTGACTGAGGGCTGTAAGATGATGCTTGAGCCTTACTTTTATGAATAAGCCTAGCAAGAGAGAGCAGAAGAGAATTAATCTGCCTGTCTGCTTGTGGATACTGTACCATTGGCGAGAAAATCAGTTTAAGCAGAACAGCGAGGATGCAGGCAGGCTGAATCAAGGAACAAGAAAGTGTGGTCTCAGCAGTGATGGCCGGAAGGATATTTCAGAAGGCCTACCTTCATGCAGTGAATTCAAGGGGAGAGCATTTCCTTCTCCCCACACTAAGGCTGTCTCTGGGCAGCAAGGTGGTGCAGAGATGGCATGGTGCCTCAATCCTGCATCTGGGAGATGTGCACTGGGCTTCTGTCAGCCAGGCGTTTTAGCACAGATGCTGTGCTCCCTGTGCTTTTGCTGGCTCTTGAGCTAGCTCAGGCATCTCTGCTCCATTGCATTGGAGTGCATTGCATCCAATGCACCTTGGCATTTCCTTAGGTCTGAAGGAAAATCCTTGGGGGACTGCAGCTTGTATTGCTTAGGGGAATTGCCGGCATGTGTGCATGGGTATGTGACTGTTCTCTGTGTAGCTAAACTATTTCGTGCCTTGAGATCACACCTGAAGTGTCATTTCTGTGCTGTTGGTTTCTCCTTGGATTTGAGAAAGAGTGAGCTCACTAGCTTACATATTTTTGTCTTTACTTAAATATCCTTAAGATAAATCTCTTACTTAACTATCTTTACTCAAAACTCCAGTGGTCATGACTAGAGTCAGCATTTTTAGCTAGTTTTCTACTTAGGAAGTGCTGATAAAACATGAACAAGGGCATAAAGGTCCTTTCCCCTTCTGAGTACTAGCTGGCAGAGCTAGGCTTTGTTGGTGAGCTTCTGAAGTAGCCAGGGACGCAAGAGAGATGAGTACACTTTAATGTTGTTCCTCTCAAGTGTCACCTTGGGGTGACTTCTTGCTTATAAAACTGCTTGGGGTTCTCTCAAGCTGAGATTGCTCCAAGGCAGCAGTTTTGATCAGGCATGACAGTGAAGTACATCCACCAAGGCAAAATGTTATATGTGTCCTGCACGATAAATAGCAGTTGGATACAGGGGCGATCCATGGCAAATCACTATGGCTATCACACAGCACTGTGCTCTGTCCCACAGGCATCCCACAGCAGTCAGGATGTGCTAGTGGCCCTCCCCAGTGCCAGTTGCCAAACTGGGTGCAAATTTCAAAGGCAAAAAGAGCAGTGTCCTGAAATGCTCATTACATTTTTTCTGTCTGTTGGACTTTCTTTTATTTCTTAACACTTTGGCAAGGAACAGCTTTTCTTTGCTCTTCCCTGCCCATTGCTGTCTATTGTTACCTGGTGTGAATATTTTCAGAACTCTTTCCTTCTTCTTGCCAAATACAGTAACAGGGGAGGAGGAACAGGCTTAGGCTGGTAGCAGTCTCTCTGTGCCTCTACTTCTTTGCAGAATGGGGAAATGATGCTTTCTTTTGCCATTTTTTGCCACATCATGTTGAATTGCCACTCTATGCTGAGAAAAAACAGATCCGTAATTTTCCCTTTGGCTACTGCTGGGCTGTAATACTAAAGTGTAAAAGTCTGAATCTGTTTCCAAGTTGATCTGAAAAGGAATGTACTGTCCATACAGGATGGTGTGTACTGAGAACAAATAAGGGTTGATGTACACTTTAAACAGTATATTCAAACATGAGTTTCTGTCTGAACATCAGGAAACACTTTTTAATGTGGGAATGACTGAGCACTGGCACAGGTTGCCCAGGGAGGTAGTGGAGTCTCCATCCTTGAAGATATTCACAAGCCATCTGGACATGGTCCTGGGAAATCAGCTCTAGGTGGCCCTGCCTGAGCAGGGGATTTGGACTAGGTGACCTCCAGAGGTCCCTTCCAACCCCAACCCTTCTATGATCCTGTGTTTATGGACTTCAGGTTGTTATAGCCATAACTCTTTCAGGTCACAAGGGAGAAAAGGTTTGTGAGTAGAGAAGTTTTATTTTTTATTAGACCAATAATGTCTTTAGAAAAAAATGGCCAGAGCTTTAAACAAATGCTTTCATCACATTCTGTGCACCTAAAATCTTAGGGTTTTTTTATAAATATGGTAGATGTTTTAATAAAAGATACTTACTTTATCCACACAATTTTTGGGCTTAATATAAACACATATGTACAATGCAGATCCTGATAGCCCTCAGAATTAAGGAGAAGGGTGAATACCTTTATAACTTAGGAATGTGATCCATGTGCACCCAGACCAGAGTGACCTCTCTCTGATCCCAATAGCTCCTTTTTCCAAAGGAAAACCCTTAATGTTCAGATGGGGAAGTGGAAAGCCCTCAGGAAATAAGTTAAAAAGGGACACTTTTGCCAATCTGAGTCAGTTTATCAGACAGTTGCTTTGGTTTAATACAGTCCATTATGATGAAATATAAATGGTCTGAAGGAGTAGGGAAATTTTTAGCAGAATTTTTGGCTTAGGCTTTTTGAATCAGCAAAGTAGATCCTTAGGACATACATGTGACCAGAAAGATACTCCAGTGAACACCATGAATTACAAACATGAGGAACTTGCAAGTTCTAAGTGAGAGGCTCAGTCATGAACTTTACAAAATGCATAGCAAAGCAGAGTCTACCTTGTACTTTCCAGATCAGTGCTGCTGGAAATTGCCTCACCTACAGCCAGCCAGTCATTGTAGTCTCCTCTTCCTTGGCCTTGCTGTTTAGTCCCGTACCTACCCGGTGTGTTTCTGACACATTTCCACAAAGTTTAAATAGCACCTCCTCTCAAATATGACCAGTTTGCCAGAAAGTGATGCCTCTCTTCAGGGAAAGCTGTGACTTGGTGCTAAAAAAGATTGACTTGAGTGAAATGTACCCAGAGATAACAGAGGTGTGGAAGACAGGAAAAGAAAAAAGGTAAATAGGCCATTTTGTGGCTTGCACACTGACTTATTTAATGGCATTTTCATTAACAGTTTTTGCTGCTAAATGCCATGCGCTTCTCTCTTTAGGGCTGTCTACAATAATAATGAGTGACTCCACTGGGAAGTGATTTACATAAAACATGCTTCTCTTGTTGCAGACAGGAGCTCTGTGCTGGGCTAGAGAGGGAAGGAAAAGAAAGGTAAGTGCACTCTAAATAAGGGGCAGTTTCGTAGGTGAGTCGTGAGCACCCATGAAAGATCACCCTCCCCTCCACCACTGCCTTGGCCAGAAATGTCTCCGAGCTGAGTCACCACACTGAGGTGAATGTTTTTACTCAGGTGTGACACACAGTACTGTGGAGAAAAGGTCAGGATGAGCTGATGCAGACTAACTGTGCAGAGGAGCTGTAGACAGGAGCAAAATCAGCTTTCCCTAAAGGGCCTTTTCTGCACATTTTGTATCCCTTCAGCGCAAAGCCTCTGATCACAGCCTTTTGCATTTCTCCAGATTTAAGTGTCAGAGAAATAGATTCATATTTTGTGGTCTGTCAAGTTCTAGACAGACACCAATGTGAAAACATGACAAATAGAAAATGAAATACCAATTTTTTTTGAACTTCAAAAAAATTTATTTATTTAATTTCTTCCTTAGTAGGCCTGAGACTTTACATTATGGCTTTTTCCCAAAGTTGGATACAATGCAGTCTGGACCAGTTGTTGCTAAGTCATCCCCTGTGTGTCTTTTTCGTATGGATTAAATAGTTTATGATGACTCATAAATAGAGATATACAGCTTCTTAGCTTCTTCCCCTAAAATTGCAGTAAATTAATAGAAAATATGTTGCTGAGTCTGTGCTCTCGAAGTGGATTCCAGTTAGTGCAGATAACAAGTGAGATCTCAGTTAAACTGAGCTTTCTAAGAGGTACTCATCTAAGCTGTCCAGTGCAGACTTTCCTAGAGGGCAAACTCCAAAATGGCTTAGGTCCTTTATCTAAGACACCTATTTTAAGATAAAAATTTTTTTCTGAGGGTTCTTATCTCTCTTTATTGACTATGGAGAAAGCTTAGTGACTTAGAACTGCAGAATTTCAAACACTGTTTTGGTAGCTTGAGTTTTTTTTTTTAAGAGATGGCAGAATAGTTTTGAAATGGAAGTATAGCTGCCATGAGTCTAGTTTAATTTTATATTTTAATTTATATATATTTAAATAAACTACATACAAATAAAATTTATACATTTAGCATGCTTTCAAGTTTTTTTCCCCAAAAAAGTCCTTGAAAAGGCAAAAATGATCATCTCTTGCCTGTGGTAAACATTTATACCATTGAAATGAGGTTGTAGACACAGCCAAACACTGTGATTTCTGAAAAAAAAAACATCTCAGACCACTGGAAAGGTGCTTACAGGAAAATAAGGCATCATTTGTACATAATTAAGTAAACAGTTCCTGTTTGTCACATCTCCATGGAAATAGGCTTGTTGTTCATTAAAAATAAACATTTTGCTGGTACTTTGACTAGGAGGACTAGCCTGACAGTGCTAGTAAGAATCAGAGAAGAAATCAAAGACTTTGGAAGGTAAGAGCTTTTGTTTCATGAACCCTTGTTAATTTGATAAGTGGAAGTTAAGCACTGTTGATGAAAGCTTACACTGGCACCTGTATTCATCTCACATAAATTGCCAATAAAAATTCTGGCCATGCTTTTTAATGATAGATTTTATTTGGGAGTAGTTTATTTGGGAGTCTTATGTTCCCGGTCATGATGTCTTCTGTGAAACTTCATGCAGGCCAAAATTATTTGTCCACATAAGTTTATTTGCCATGTTTGGGCTTGGACTGAATCCAAAGTATCCTTTCAGCAGAACAAATCATTAGAGCTGCAATTCAAATAGTTTCATATTTTGCCTTCCTTTTCTCTACCTAATTTTTATGTCAACTAAGAATGTCAAAATTTAAAAGGTAAAGTATTATCCCTGATTTTCCTGGGAGATTGTACAGATCAAAATTTCTGGGAAGTTGACTGAAATGTAATGTAAGCTTTTGATTCTTTAAATGGCCTCAATGAAATGTTCACAGTTCTTCTGTACTGTATCTGTAAAATGATGAGAAGATTAGATGTGAGATTTGGCTTGAGAAAATCATATTGTTGTCTTTTAAATTAGTTCTGCTGTGGGTGCGGTGCCTGTAGTTTTCTTAATCTGTTGAACCTTTTTTATAAATTAATATTTTGGACAATGATGAATATAAATAATTTACATCTACAGCTTTCATGTTGTATGTTCACTGAGCTGGATTTACAAAGGCATCAAGCCAGGATGTAATTCCTGGCCTTATTAGGTTACGAAATAGAATCTAGCCAGAAGATATAATGTCCTTAAGCTGTAACATCAGCAGCAACAGACAGACCTTAATGCTGCTGGACCTAATGGAATTAAATTTCATGTATGCTTAATGAATGCAAATGCCACTTAATTTTTACAGCCTGAGTTGTAATACATTGCATGTGACACATCTGCTCCTGAAAAAATTATTCAAATATGTGATTCTTACACCCAGTGTCCAATTTCACCACTGTAAAATGTATCCTCTTAGGGAAGAGGGAGTGGAGAAACATGCCAGCAATATTACTGCATAATTTAAAGCAGCCACCAAAGAGAAATGTTAAAATATGCACCAGGCAATTACAATTGTTGTATATGTTTTTATTCTCCGTTGCTGCTTTTCAACAAGGAGCAGTAAAAAGATTTAGAGCAAGTGGCAACCATAGCAACAAGGAATTTTTGGTTCAACCTGGTGCTGTATAACTTCTGGCAGAGAAATACATTTCTGGATGCTCTAGCAAACATTGATTCTTCCAAAGGAAATGTGCAGCACTTCAGTTGCCTGATTCTCAGGCACAAGTCCCATGGAGATACATGAGAGCCAGTTTTGGTGCAAACCCGAGCTGAAGCAATTACAAACAGGTTCTACCAGAGTTGGGTGTGATACTTGTTCAGTGATCCCTTGGGCTTGTTAGTTATCAATAGAGATAACAATTCCCATTCTCCTCTCCATGAGAGAGAATGGAAATAGAGGTGATGTAGAAGAAGGTTTCTATCCCTTACCAGTCCTCTGCTCCATCCAGCTGTGGCTGTAAGTAGTCCCAAGCAGAGGTTTACCCCTCTGACCTGATCACACCAACTACCCTGCTCTGAGGGGTACAAAGACCCACTCAAACACAGCTGCTCAGGAGTGGTAACTCCCAGAGTCAGTGTGGCCTTAGGCTTTTGTGTTTGCTTGCAGACAGCCAGGTGCGCAATGACCTTGAAAGCAAGTAAGCAAAAATTCAAGGGACATGGGATGGGTGGGATGCAGAACTCAATCAAATATGCAGAGAGCCCAGAAAAAGTACTCAGTTGATGAGGGTCTGGGAGGTTTTAAAATATAGCCAGTGATCAGTCACTGTGCCTTTTACAAAATAAAGTGAGTGTCATAATATTGAAGATTACGGCAGACATAGTAGTTACAAAGAAGTCTAGCTACTGATTACAAACTAAGATGTGCAAGGTCAAAAGGATTTGTGGCTCTCACTTATGTGAAAATGTTGACCTTCACAGCTCTACACCAGAATTAAACATCCATCGCTTCTCATGACAAAGAGTAAATTTGCACAGTTAATTCTGACATGGAATCAGCAGCAAGATGACAGTACAATGAATGGTATGCACTCTGAAAGAAAAGATCGATGTTATTCCAGAGAATATGCTAGAAACAACTATAATTAAATGTCATTTTTTTCTAATTCTTTGGAGGCAATCCTTCTACTTTACTATATAAGATGGAACTGTTCTACACACTGACTTAGAGTAGGTTGAGGGCTCTTAACTCTGATTTGATGGCCCAGACACATCCTCCAGTAGAAGTACTGAGTTATGTAAGCCTCTTTCATTGGTAGTCTTGCTTTCCTTAACCTTTTCTCGTGGTCACCTTAGGAAGATACTTTGCGTGCTCCATGTCTGCAGATCCCAGGCTGCAAGCCACTACATGATGAGGTGCCCCTTGAAAGCCCCTTAGCCAGGCATCAATTTCTGCCATTGTGTTAAGTTTTACAGACATGGGGAGTTGGGGCTAGATCCTAGAGACAATGCAGGTAAAATACGCATCTGACCATTTTATCTAACAGTCCTTCAAAGGTTAGTTATCACAAAAAGCTGTGATAACGCATAGATCTCCTCCAGCTCATCACACCTTAATTTGGAAACCTGAGACTATAAAATCACTTTGTAAATTGTGTGAATATAGCTATGTCTGACTTTGAATCCCAGAGGGGGAAACCTAGTGCCCTTTGGCAAGACATATGAAGTTACCTATGATCAAGGCAGTACATTTTTAAATACCTTGTCCCTGTATGTGCAATTGCTTTATCAAGTTGCAACAGCAGGAATTAGAAGAAAAGTATTGCCACTTAAGAATATAGATGTTTAGAAAGGAGTGAATTGAAGCAGAAATCTAGGGTCTGCTACTTTCCTTCTTTTTCAATAACACCATTTCTTTGACAGCCTGGGATAAAAAAAGCAGAAGGTGGGTAGTATTATTTGAACAAAGTTCCCAGCAACTGTTGCATATGGATAATCTTTGTACTGTACAGATTGTTTTCCTCCACAAACACTTTGTTTCTTGCACTAGAGCACTTAAAGCATATCCAGCAGAGTTATAAATCTCCATAAATATTTGATAACTCTAATTGGGCAGCCTGCACCATACTTTCACCCTTGGGCATGTAGTGCAAGTAAATGTGCATAGCACCCGTATATAAAACATTAAGGTGATCAGGGAATGTGTGAGACTGCCTCAAGCATCAATTTAAAGCACCAGCTCTATTTGCGCTGTTTCAAAATCAAAGAAAAATATGTTCTTATTTTATGATTAAAGAGAATTGCTGTTAAAGGATTTTACAGTATTTCTTAAATTAACATGAATATCATCAACTTCTCATTGTCACTTCAATTATAAACACATGTCGTCCAAGGAATCTTTCACACGTGAAAGAGTCTCATCTTTAGAAATGTATACAAAGTAAGAAAGACGTTTGCGGCATAGGATGGTCTAAATGCCATGTTGGTTCTTAGGAAAAGCATTGTTAATCATGGATTTAATTTACTTAGAAAAGAGATGAACTATAATTATAACTCCTAGAAATACATACCGCAGGATATCTCTCTTTTATTTTCTGCTAAATATAATTTTTAATATTAAAAAAAAAAGTTGGCTATTTTTATGTTGAAAAAGCTGCCTCTGAATGTCTATCAGTTAACTCTGTTTTTCCTGAACCACTGACAAATTGAAATACTAATACTGAGAAAGAAAAATCTTGTTTTTCCACTTCCTAGCCACATCTATCTTAAGTGCAGAAAACCTGAGGTCATTCTTGTGGGTGGGCATAAGACCAGGGTTCTCATCCTGAGAAAAACTCTGATACTTCTAATTTTTCTTATTCATGATTTGGAATGAAAAGTTGAGACAGTTTAGGGAAGTCCCAAGCTTTCCAGTCTCACATTTAGTCATAGCACTTGTTTAACTGAAATAAAATGCTTCTTTTAGTCTTCGGTTTGGTTGGTATTTTTACCTTCAGCATTTCCAGAAGGCTGAGAATATGAGTCTTGTGCGACTTTTCCTTCCAGCTCCTCTGCTTTCAACTTTTCTCCCCAGTCTGAGTGTCTTGATTGGATTGAACCTGCTTGACCACACCACAGCCATGCACTGCCTGTCTGTGTGTAATGTTTTGGCCAAAGGGACAGCACAGAAGCTTTCCCCAAGAGAATGCTTATGTTGTGCTGCAGTCTTGTGTGTAGCACTGCAGCAATTCAAGTGGACACAGCTTAGCGTTGAACTGACACTCCACAAATTCATCTGAGACATTTCTATCAAGGCTAACATGATTCAAAGGCATTTCATTTCTGTGTCTAATGAAAAAGTGAAAAATTACTTGTACCCACAGAACTTTTGACTTTACGAAGAGCTGTATTTCCACTTTTAAACACAAAGGCATTTCTCCTGAACAGCATAAATCAAAGTTGTTTTCATGTTTGCAAACATCCCAGCCTTGCCTATGGGATGTTTGCCTGTATTTCAGTGTAACTGCTCACCCTCAGCTGTCCTTCTCAGCGTGGTTGAGTGTAATGGGAAAGGACCTACATTAAAAAAGTAATGATACACACTTTCTCCCTTTCAAAAGGAAGAAAATGTGTGTGGAGAGGGGTGCTTCTTTAACATGTCTCAGATAATCTAGGCCAAGCCCTTGGCCTTCTGCTTGCGTGTCTTCCCCTTCAATCTGTCGTAGTGCCTGGGGCCATTACCAAAATGAAGGCAGCAGGCACTCCCAGTGGGAGTCTTCTTGCTGCATGTGAAAGTCTCCAGCCTCCATGAGCAAGGCCGATCACCCTGCACACCTGCTATTGTTGAGGGAAGAAATAATCTCTTTTAGGGCTCTTGCCAGGTTCCTTGCCCTCTCCTGGCACCCATATCAGGACAGGAACATCATGCCCTGCAAGTGTTCCTTTGCTCTGCTGTCTGTTCAGAGACTCAGGGCAGCTCTAATAAGGTCTGTGTTTTGTTAAATTAGTCAAGGAGCCTGAGAAGATACCTCCTAACTCCAGACATAAGGAAGTATGATAAGTATTTTAAAACTGGTAACAATCCATCATTATAAATGCTTCATTGAAATTGGTTGGTTAGTTGTTGCACGTTGTTACACTGACATTGTTGTACTCTTAGTAATACACTCCTAGCCTGAGAAATATTAATTACTGTGAATAAGTGAGTTTCAGATCCAGGAACCATCAGCTTATGAAAGTTAAACATTTGCCTTCAGCTTCAACAGAGCTTTTTTAATAGTGAAAATAGCTGGATATATGAGGCTACTGCTCAATATCCTGGAACACTTAAGCAGTTTTGGCAAATGTCTAATTTCTAAATGGCCTGGCCTGTTTTACATTGAGGCATCCAAGACCCATCAGAGCTCTTTCACATGCATCCATAAATCTGAGAAGGTACATTTACAATCAATTATCTCTTTGAGGTTGTTAAGAGTTTTAATTTTCTTCAGAAGGTGAAGACCTCAGTGGTAGCTCAGAATTAAATCATACAAACTGAGGGGTTTCCAGGTTTTTGAACACACAAATGAACAGCTAAGGAAATGTTCTTTTGTCCCTAGTGTAAAATTATCTTTAAAATGAAGCAGAGGGAGAGAGGGTTGGATATTGAGTCTCCTGGGATAGTTAGCAGAGATTTTTTGAGCTGGGAAACTGCCTACTTTTCTTCGCTGGAAGAAACAAGATTTGCGAAACAATTCAGCAATTTGCAATCATCTGGCATCATTTGAGATGCTCTAACAGTATCCTACTTAACCTCTTTCCTCCTTCTCTGCTGAGCAATGGTCTCCTAGAAGCCCCGCATCAGATGTGGCTTGGATGTCCTAGGAGGTCTGAAACGGTTCTAGGTATGTCCAAAATACTTTATATCTCCCTGCAACAGAAAGAATCCAAAGCTCGCTGCTTGAGCCAAATAAAGGCATTGCAGAACCTGTGGAATGCTCTTTTTAACCATTTGCCATCCTGCCTGATACCAGTAATTTTTTCTTGTACTAAAAAAAGCAGTAAAAGCAAATGACATTTCAGTTAATTTTTATACACATGAATTCTAAATCAAATATTCTGCGTGCACCAAATGTGCATTTTTGCTTGAGAATGACAAATAGATGGGGAAATGTTAGGTTTTCTCTGGCAGAGAGGGCAGACAAACCTCTGAAGTAAAACAAACCTTTAAAGACTTTTATTCAGTAGCACCATGTTTGGCTTCCTATAAAAATTAACTGTGAGGAGTGCAGATGATAAGTAGGATGTTTCTAAAAGCATTTGATGATGTATTGAGGCCTAACTTGCTGGGAGAGAGTTGCAGTTCAGCAGTGTGCTGCACCCTGCAGTGCACTTGGGTGGTGTTTGCAGGCCAGGCTGCTTGCTGCTTGCTGGCTGAAGCAGAGGAAGGTGGAGGATCTGTCTTAACTGTCCCACAGCAAGGTTTGTGACTGGAGTCAGCCAGGGTGCACTTAATGGCAGCTACATAGGAAACATTTGAAATAAACCAGAAATTTGGATAGTTGAAATGTTTTAAATGAATTTAAACCATTGGCTCCTTGAGCACATACAGTTTAATTTTAGCAAAGCATTCCTGGGAACTGCCGCTGTAGAAGGAGGAATTGCAGGACATATATTGGAGCAGGGGTTGTGGTACATTCATGGAATGTAAGTGATCAATCTGATTGCTGTGGGTTAAGACCAGTAGTCTCATATGGAAGTACCTTGTACTAGCCCCAGTAAAGTAATATTTAGGCTGCTTTATATATCTGACACTAAACCTAGCTGTCTCCAGAGGCAGCCATAGTGCAGCCACCCTGCCTTCATAAGTGCTTATTAAGGACAGAAAGTGCTGCAGTGCCAGTGTGTTTGTTGCCTTTCATCTCCAGCATTTGGACATCTTCCTCATATCAACAGAAGTAATGGCTAAAGTTATGCCAGCCTGTGGCAGCCTGGCACCAAAAACAGTGCCTGCTGCTCTGGTTAAAGATCTCTGGGGAATCTGGCAGGCAGTGGTGGATGCTCACCCTGCTAGAGGTGCCGGGTACTGCCTACAGGCAGTGGACTATAGCTTTTTCCCAGGTTTGCTTATCCTGGTGCAATAGAGAGCAAAGGAAGTGGCAAAAACTGACACCATGCAGTCACAGAGTCATTAAGGTTGGACAAGGCCTGAGGAGGTCATATTTTCCTTGGATATAGAGGTCTTAGTTTTGGAAAGGGGTCTTGGAAAGGGTCTAAGATTTTTACATGGTTTACATATGTGTGCCTGTGTGATTTGGGTAAGTTCTGGTAGCACGTGCTTAAAAGGAGGGGTCCTGATACTGAGGCCCAGGACTTTCCCTAACTTTAGCTGTCATTGCATCTTCATCTGGATCACCAACATTCCTGCTTTTCCAGTCTTGGGTTTTCCCTCAGGTGTGTTACAGGTTGATGAATTTATAGTGGCTTAAATGCTGATGAATGACTGATTGCCAACATGAAACCAATGCTACTCATGATATTAGGCTAGAATTGGCCCCTGCTTTTGAGAACAGAATGAATGGATTAGGCCCTTTCATTACTTTTGCCCTCTTGAGAGATAGAATGTCTGCTTGTGTTCTGGCAGACTGGCCAGAACGTGTGATTGCTTGTGACACATTGCTCTGATTTTGCTCACCGCTGCAATCTCACATCACTTTGCAGAGTTTTAGGTACGTGTTGTTCTATGCTGAAAATCGATTTGATTTGGGCAGGCTGCAATAGAGGTTTACCACTGTTCTGTACTTTATTAGATAATCATTCTGGCAGGTTGCCATAGCTGCAGGTGCCAAATAATCAGTTTTTCATTTTCCATGAAGACTTCAACTTCTTTGTCAAAAGAAAGGAAAGATTTTTTTTTCTGTCATTTGCAGTAGTTTACATCATCATTACTTAAGAGTGTGTAGCAAGAGTGCAGGAAGTAATTCACCAGTGTGCAATACAACAGATAGACAGTTAAGAAAACTGTCTAAATTACACAGACCAATGGAGAGGTCCAATTTTATACTGTCTTATTTTCATTCTCTATTATTTTCAGAAAACAGTTGTGTAAAGTTGGAAGACCTTCTATTCTGTTTTATTTTCTTCATGCAACGTTTTTCTCCAGTTCTAAGTAGCACTAGTTTAATGAATAGTTCAGGTTTCTGATGCTCATTTTGTTCTGTGGACAGTGACAGAGCCATCATGATAACAGCCTTCTTGAAATCATCACTCTGTCACAGTTGCCTCGAGGGAAACATTTTGAATCAGTGACTAGAGAGGGAGTTTTACCATCACATTAACCAGAAAGTCACAACCAGTTTGAATTTCCACTAATGTAAATCAGAAGCGAATCAGCTTTTCACCAGTGTGATTTCAGTGCCAAATGCATTGTTAGTCTCTGTTTCTCACATTGACTGCTCTAATAATGCTCACTTATTTCCCTCCTGTAGTAAAATAAATCCACATTTCTGCAGGAAATCCTTTTGTATATACAGTTAGCAGGCATATTAGGTTAACTCATTGCATGGATAAAATTAACGGCTAGCCTCATGCAGTTTGTTTTCCCTGAGACAGGATATATTTTTACCAGTACATTCAAGACATGTTAAAGTAAGCACTGTTGAGTACATATAAGTCAAGTGCTCCAAACTAATTCAAGAGATGGGTTTTAATCCTTGATATCGTGTACTTTATTTGAAAGCAGCCATAGTGGTGGCTTTTACAAGGATAACTTTTGCTAAAGTAAGAAATAATGGAGAAAGTAGCTATTCAGTCTTTCCAGGGTTTGTAAAACAAACAATGGTGGGAAGACATATATTTTATTTTCCTTTGCTCTGTTTCACTGGTTTTAGACAGCTGACTTAGATAAAGCCATCTTTTGTTAATATTTCTGAAACAACATCGTCAAGCTAGATTTTCCTTGTAAAGTAAACTTTACTACTTGTAGACCAACAAAACCAACAGAACCTTAGTGTGGATGGTGATATAATAATCTGACCCTGAAGAGATTATAAAGATAGAACAACCCAAAACAAACAAACAAAATAATACAACCAAAATTCAAGTTCTCGTCACACTGAGATAGGGATTAAAAAACCTTCCGTGAGCTGAAAGGGAAAATAATTTACAATAACAAAGCAATTTCAGTTTCAAAGAGTTTGTTTGTTTTGAATGAGTGGTCTCACTTCTGTTTAGTGGGACATTCCTTACAGACGCATTGCTTCTCTGGGTATCTGATCACCAAGACACTCCTCTCCCACTGCCTAAACTCTAGCCTTCTCAGTGACCTGGCTACAAGTGTCCTGGCCCTCGTTCAGCTGCCATCTTCCTCCACTTTCTGCCTGTAACAACTGTCTTAATGCTCCCTTTTCTGGATGACCAAAATGGCACCTTTTCTTCACAAACCATCTCATTGGTGCCAAATGCCCGTCTGCACACCCTAATTGTAAGTGCCACAGGCCTGTCAAGTCTTGCACATCTGAAGCTTTGCACCTTGAGAGCTCTGAAGCAGAAAGAAACGAGTTTGTTTTTAATGGACTCTGCTTTCCCCTCCAGAGCCGATTCTTCTGGATGACCTACTGCAGCATTTGTCTAATCTTCCAGCTCACCTTCATCACTAGTTTTCAGACATATGAGTCCAGTTTGACTGGTACATGTTTGGGAAACTGTGGATATTTCTCATCAAGCCTGGAAAAGAGGGCAAGAAGGCAATGAGCTGCAAGGGTATAGAAGGAGGAACTGGGAAGATATGTTAATTACTTATGTTCATTAAAATGAGGGCAGGGTGTACTGTAGCAACATACCAGGTATTGTTCACAGTCTGTGTTATGAGCTACAGAAATTTGCATGACAAATGTCTGCCCTGAGGTCATCAGGTGACAGCCACATCCTGGTGATCCCTTTTTTCTGTATGTGTTTGCTGATAAGTCCTGCTGGTGAAGGTAAAAATGTAAAGACCTAAATGCAGAGGGGACTGACTGCATAGCAACATGAACAGAGCTTCATAAATCAATCTTTCCTCAGGAAAAAAATCCCTGCAGCCTCCAGCCTGCTGCAGAGGGAGCATAAATATCTTTTAAATACAGGAAGCAGATCACGTTTCTGGAAGAAGCTTTACTCTCCACAGTTTATATGTTACAGAACTTCTTTCACATAAGTTAACATAAAGCTGGGCTAAAGTTGTTATAAGTGAGATCAGGCCCTTTGTCAGAAGCTGAGATATTTATAAACAGCTTTGTCTTCAAACAATGTGGTCCATCCATCATGTGTTTCAGCCTTAGAAAGTAGTGCATGGTTCTGAGGAGAGGGACTGGAGTTTAGTTTGCTTTGAAGGAGGCAATGTTCAAAGCAAAAATGTCTTCTTTGCTCAGCGAAATCATTCTGATTTCCATGGTACCACACCGAGCGTGTTCTAAGGGGATTGTTTCTCCCCATCAACCTTAGCTACTGCTGCTGCTTCATCAACTGTGTGAGGGCTCTTATTGCCTCAAATATATTAAGCTACATATTTCTCCCTGGCAAGCCCAAGTCATCTAAGAAAACCAAAGGAATTCAATAAGTGAAATTTTGGGAGGAAAAGTGTCATGGCCATAAAAAAAGAACTCCCTACAGAAATATACTTCCAGCAATAAACTCTGAGTGAGCTGTAGGAATTATTTATTAAATGGACAAAGAAACAATGAAAATTAGTGCCATAAGGCACTTTGACTGGAAAAAATTGGTTAGAAAGTAGAAATTCAAGTATTTGAAAACTTACACTCTAAATAGTAATCGAAGTTTTAAAAGTATTTAAAAGGAAATCCCTGCTTTAAAAATAATTTGAAAAAATGTAATAATCTCATTCTGGTTATAGTGCAATAGTTTAATATGAATTATTAAGTATAATGCTGTAGTATTTTAAATAGAAAGCCAAAATAATCAGGTTAAATGTAAACACTTTTCCCCTTTCAAGAACAAGAACAGTTTTACGTTAACTGGATGGAATAGCTGGTGTAAATGCTGTGGAAATTTATTTAAGCTTTCACTTATATGAAACTTGTCCCAAATAACTGGATTCCCTTTCAGAGTTTCACTTCTGGAGAAGCTTTATAGGAACATTTAGCCACCAAATATTTTTTGACCAACGCTAGGGTAATGAGTGTGTCCCACCAGTGGGATGTTCTTACCAGCAATCTGGCTGCTCACAATTACTCCATGAAATGGTTTTTCTTACAAATGGGCAAGTGTTAAGGCACCCTCTCACCAGTCTGAGATTCAGCCTCACAGCTGTCCCTCCAGAGCAATAAATCTCTGACCAAAATCGTTCTACTTTCTGCAAACAGTCATTTCTGGCCTTCAAAATTGTGCATGCTTGCAATAACTAGATGTCTGGCTTGGCTTGATTCTCTGTGTTAGAGCAAAACACAAGCAAACCAGCTTCCTTTCTGTTAGTTAAATTTTACCATTTTCCAGAAGTGTGACAATTAACAGCACTCATAGAAAGAAATCCTGCAGGTCATTGGAACTTTAAATAGTAAATGTGATAATCCTCATATATTTATACTTCTCTTTCTAAAAGGAAATCCTTGAACTTATGGTACTGTTCTCATTTTCCACACAGAAAGTGCAAACAGTTAACTAACCATAGAAGCCACGTTCACAGAAATGATCAAAATAAACTTTTGATGAAAGAATGAGGTAAAAACCAGTTTGCAACCCCCTCCTTCTCACACTTGCAAGTAAGAAAACTGAAGCCCTGGGATACATCTCCTCTGTTGTTTTCTTTATGGGAACAAATCATATGAGATGTAAAATAAGCAGATATAATGCCACTATACATTCTCTTGAATATGAATATGTATCTTTTCCTATGGATAATTTACACCAAGATTTTATGGAATATGCTGTAGCTATCTTTATCCGGTTTTTTTTTAGCATGCCATAAAAAGTAATTTTAAGAACTTATTGCTTTAATAGATTTTATAGTAGCTTCTATAATAAAAATATTATTTCTTCTGTTGCTTTAGCGTATTTTTATTTTCTTTTGCACTTCAACTTTACTGCCTACAAAATTAAAATAGCATGTTACCTCCTATGAAAGGCAGTATACATGGAGCAGTATAAAAGATCAAGATATTAGAGCTCTTCCTGTTTTTATCCTTTCTCACGCAAGTGTTCAGCTAAATATAAAGTGTCATGATAGATTGTTTCCATAGCCAGAGAAAATGGTGATGGAATCAAGGGTCTCTTTTAATTTATTCTTCTCTGTCAAGCCAGAGTCTTGGTTTTCTGATGGCAGAGGGACTCCAGCTGGTTGGTGCCCTTGCCTGTGGTGCTGAGCCCCTTTCTGCTCAGCACGTAGGTGCAGAAGTTTCTTTGTTTTAGTTTTCTTTCAGACTGTGCTCCTTATGTCGTCCTGACTCTGATCTGGTGTTTCTTGGCAGCCTTGTCCCTCAGCTTCTCTGTTTCTTTTTGTGCTTGTAATTGATACTCAAGCCTTTGCAAATAAAGAAAGTGTTCTGCACGTGTCTTTGTTTTGAGAGACCTGGGCTTGCTCGTGGGACAGGGGAGGCCTTGGACCCACTCACCGGCTCCATTGGCTGTCCTGAAACTCTCTGAACTCTGTGGTAAATGGCAGGCAGCAATTACACCCAACCTTTGCCATCTTTTTAAGAGGATAATAACTATTGTGAAAAAAATTATCAGTGACACCGCTGCAGCATCTGATCACCTAATTGCATATTTCATCTTCTGCTTATATAAATAGCAGCCATGAAAGAAATGTCATTAATATTGCAGCAAGGAAAATGTTCTAGTGGCTGTAATTAGGGCTGGATAAATTGTTATCTGTGAATAAATAATCCAAATCATTCTTGATCCTTTCGGTTTGTGAATCAATTAGGGAGTTCTAATTTCTTTCTTTTCCTCTCTTTCCCTTTTTTTCCCCCTTAAATGCAGCTCTTAGTAACATGGCAGAAAACATCAAATTTCTATGGTGTTCAAATTATATACCTCATGGGGTAGAATTGGTTAGCCAAACTTCATGGTGCTGGTGGTAAAACTTTCTGAAGAGCATAACAAATCTAAAAACACCAGTAATGGGAGGGGAAGGATGCAAATCCTCACGAGGTGTGATTTTTGAAGGTTGCTGAAGATGTAACTTCAGATGTCATTGGTGTCTTTGCCAGCATGGAAGAGTGAGCACTGGTCGATGTTCCTAGGGCTTCCCAAGCTTTGAGGTGAATGGACTTTCTTGTGAGTAAATAGCAATTAATAGCAGAGATGAGTGTGGTCAAGGTGAGCTATGTTTGGAGTTCAGGTGAACGGCTATCACGGCAACTGGTCTGGATTGCTACTGCTCTGTATTTTATGTCGGTATTTCTACCAGCACAGACGGGATCCTGTGTGATGTTACAAAGTAGGAGAGTAATATTTACAAGTCTTCCTTGACGTGGGTGTCTCTGTAAGGTCCATGACAGTGAAGAGTTCGGCTGTGCCACAACAACATTTGCTTTAGGTCTGGTGTACCCAGCTTGCACAGAGACATTGTACTGTGTTGGAATTTTAGACTCAGCTTACTCTTTTTCTCACAGAACCAGAATCACAGAATTCTGAGTTGCAAGGGACCCACGAGGATCATTGAGTCCAGCACTTAAGTGAATGGCCTATACAGGGATTGAATTCACAACCTTGGTGTTATTAGAACCAAGCTTTAACAAACTGAGCTAAGGAAAGGCACACAGAAGGGTACTCCAAATTTACTGAAATGTACTGAAAATGTTTCCAAAATTGTTATTGTTTTGCCACAGTGAACCCATCCCTCCAGTGGCTGCTCCAAGTGGGTGATTGGAACCACTTAAAAGCAGATGTTCCTTCAGACAAAATTTTGTCTGAGAATACTCAGTAAGTTATGAGTCCCTCATTTTCCCCAATTTCCCACAAATGAGAGATTTCAAGCAACCTACACAGCATTGGCAGAAGAATCACAGAAGGCAGTTCACAAGCTCTGGCTGTCAGTCGGGAGGACTGGCTTGTCAGCAGTGAACCTTGAATTTTACTGTTGTTAAGTACCAGCTGGTCCAGAAAGATGCAGAAGGCATGCTGAAGCATTCTGTTTATTGTTGCAATTGCTGATATAAATTGGCTAAACCTCTAATTACCCAAATCTTGGGACTAATAATTTACATACTCTATTTTCCACTCAGTAAAATTTATTTGAGACCCAGAGGAGCACAGACTTTAGCTACTTAAATGCCAATTTTGAAAGCCAGAGGCTAACTGCCTGTACTTCAGCATATGTGCGGGAGTGTCAGAAGCATTCGGGCTCAGCCTTGCCTGACTACGCTGACTTTGCAATTCAGCCTAGAGCTTATCTCCCGATTTTGGCAGAAGCGACAAAATTTATGATCTGTCCTGGTGACATTGGAAACCACCTCATGAACATGTCTGAGTTGTTTTGTTAGCTTTGCAAATTCATGGCTGAAAAGATCAGGTCTCATCTTGAAGAAAGACCTGAACATATCCCATTTCAAGGTTCTGTAAAAATACCAAGAGAGTAATTATAATTTCTTTTTATAAGAGACTTTAGGCAGGCTATTCTGCAGAGTAGGATGTTCTCATGTAGTGGGACAGGCGATAAGAGATGTTAGTTGTATTGATCAAACATACTGTGACAGAGGAAACCAAGAGATTGGTGTCTTTGCCTGACCTGTGTTCCTTCCTCCTTAATCTAAACCACCAGGACTGCTACATTTGGTATTCAGATACGAATGTTTATTCATGCTGACATGGTTACAAGCTAGGCAATGGTTTAAGATGTGACCTTCGCTACAAAGGCTGCTGGGCAGTTCAGTCTGAGAGATCCATCATGTGTGCTTTTAAGCCTCAGCCACCCTACAACTCACAGTGAGGCAACTCAATGAAACTAATGAAAACAAAATCAAAGCAACTGCAGAGAGGATCATTAATGTCATCTTGGTTTCCTTTACATGGGCACGATTAACATTCTTACATACATATGCATTTGTTGACATATTCTAAACAGCATCTGAAAAATATCTGCTGGGTGGGTGGGTAGATGTACTGTGCAAACAGAGGGGCGAAAAGATATGATACCCACATGTCATTCATTTGTTCACCTTGTCCTTCTGAGGTGGGTTGGCTTTGCCCTTACTTGTGGGGGAATTCCATGTCTTTCGTGTACCATCTAGCATGGCATTCCTGTTAGCAGGGAACAAATTAAAAATCCCACCATGGCCGACAGTTTTTTAGCCATTACTGCTATACAAATATCTAATGTGCTTTCCTGGGAGGTTTGGGGGTGTGATGCCCCGTATATATGTGTGAGTGTGTTGGACATAAAACTGTGCAGATAATCTGATGAGATTTTCTGTTCAATAGTTCCTGGACTGCAATAGCATCACAATCTGGCCTCCTACCTATTCTTTCTGCCCAGTAAGTCAGCTATTTCATGAATCCATCTCATATCTTCCCAGACTAAATTTTCTTGCAGCACTTAGAAAAGAATGTATATGAGACAGTACATGTGGTTTTCTGCAGAGGGAAGCTGCAATATTTGCTGATCTTTTTCTGAGTCTATGATACTGGTTTTCCTGCCTTGCTTCCAGCTTCCAAACTGAACCAAGAGAAAATTTGATATGGTTGAATATTTATGACTTCTGTATAAAAAAGTTCTGGAGCTGAATATGAACAGGAAGAGGCAGTCAGTAAAACTGAAGGTGAAGTAAAAGTCTTTTCACCACTGTTAAATTCCAGCCTATGCAAACAGTAGCTATATTGGAAATCAATAGCAAAACCCCCATAGACTTTGATAGGAGAACAATGAGGTCACTGTTGGTTGTCTTTGAATTCCCACACTGGATGTCTATTATTTGCTTGGCTGGCATTGTCTTGAGAGACCAACTGGCTTTTTCCCCTTTGGTTTGGGTTGCTTATATACATTAACTGCAGCAAGGAGGCATTACAAGCCTACTTGTAATGGTCAGGAATTGACGAACTTTTAAATTGTATGGGACTTGTTTTCTGGCCCTTTTGTGGTTTGAAAGGCTGCTAGCAGAGCAAAGTGTTCATGTAACACCTTAAACAGAGTTATTCAAGCACAGTTATTTGGACCTTACTGTGTATTCCTGTATGATTATTGGGAAAAGAAGAAAGATAATAGCAGTTTGCCATAAAAATATCATCCTTCTTTGAGGACTACTGGTAGTGACTACCTGATAGTGACTTGCACCCACTTGCGGTGTCGTCACAGGTTCCTCAGGTGTGACTAAGAATTGAACCAAGGGTTGGTGGATTTGCTCATCTGCTGCAAAGCAGAGGGTGTGGTGACCAAGGCTGTGCTGTGTCAGCATAAGTACTTCTGCACTGAGTTGGGTTGGGGAACCAAAAGACCTGACAACATTTTATTTTATTTTATTTTATTTTATTTTATTTTATTTTATTTTATTTTATTTTATTTTGGATCTGCCTGTTCCCTTGGTTGCCCTGCAGCCAGAGGATCATTAATGGCAGAGAGGAGGAGGGAGTGGGGTGTTTGTTGAGGTGGGAAGGAAGGTGGGCTCACCCCCTTTCACAGCAGTTGTAAAGCTCAAATAAGTTTTTTCAGGTATGTAGGAGCCTGGGCACCTCATGGGAGGGTGCAGGAGGACCCTGGTCCCCAGTGGGGTGGCTCCAGCTGAAGAGAGAGCACTGCTGGGTGGGGCAGAGGCTGCACGGTGGCTGCTTGGGGTGAGGAGACTCTTGCCTGCTTGGGCTCCTGCCCTGGTGGTGGGTGAGAGCTGAGACATGATATCCTCAGCTGGCCTAACTTGGGACAAAATCACTAAGACCAGAGGAGCTGCCCCATCTCAGTGAGCTGAAGATACGCCCCTTTAGGGCTGTGTGAAACCCAACACTGCTGAGCAGCAGGGGTGAGTGGATGGAAGGCACATTTTCACACATGGGGTTCCCCTTTTGTTCGCTGGTCTGGTCGAACGGGGTCCTCTGAGCAGAGGCTAAACTGCAATGCCTTCATGTTTTGTCAAGGCAAGGCTTTTTGGTTGGCTCTGGGGGTGCAGTCCCATGGGGATGAGACTGAATGTAAGAGTGTGGGTAGGCTGCTGGGTTCTCAACTCTCTAATGGGCATGTATTTATTGTTTTCCTTTGTGCCTCAGGTTTCTCTCATGTCCTGTGTGTTTTTTAAAGCTCACACAAAGCCTTGCTCTGGCACTGCCCTGGAATTAGGAAAGAAGATAAGAGAGCTTCCTGTTTGAAGATCCAGATATTGATAAACGTGTCTTGGTGGTTTTTGCTGCACAACATCCTCTTTCTATGTGCATGTTTAGAGAAGCTGTTCTTCACTTCTGCTCTGAAATGCTTCTGTACATCATTGCTGATGCAGAATGGTTGCCACGTCCCCTGCAGAGGGGACTGATTGATCCCAACCTATACATGTATATAATCTGTTGAAGGATTCTTCACAGTAAGAGGCACTTTGCAGAAGTAAATTATTACTACTATTGTACCATTACTTCGCTCCTTTGGAATAAGGCCATTTTCCCCGCACAAACTATCAGCATTCCCTGCTAGACAAATAGTAGTGCAGATACTCTCGGTATGAGTCACTGGACTGCTGCAATAGAAAGGCAGCTCATCCTAAGATAAGAAACACATTACCAGTGCAATGCCTCCAGTCACACCTGACTCAGAAACTGGAATCCCAAGGCTGCTTTTGAATCCACATTGGTATGACTGTCACTACCCTGCCTTAGCTTGCCTGAGATTTTCACTTATCATGATGTCAAAGCAGCACCTGTGTGTCTCCAGTGGACTCTGAATGACTACTCTATTCCATTATCATAGTGAAAATAATTCCAGGGTTGCCACTTCCAAAGCTGCATTCATACAGAGCCACCCCATGGGTGAAATGGCAACCTGAGAGTCATGCTAAAAAATTAATCTTGAAAGTCGTACTTTTACATCTGGTTATATAAACAAGTGTTTGCCCTGAAGCTGCCAGTCCCGGTAATGGGATGCCCTGGCAACAGCTTGGTGTTCTCACCCCCAGATATCCCCTTAGGAGTTACTTGCAGACTCATCATCAGTTGTCCCATTCTCTCAAGGACAGGCACAACTCAAAACTCTTTCTGGGCCTCATTCAGAAGTTTTGCTGAAGAAGAATTCAGGATGGTTTGGGGATTTGTTCCTTAAGCAGTCCTGTAGCAGTAATAGCTCCTTTAATGTATATTGAGGGCTATCTTTAGATCTTTACTTCCTCCTGACTTTCAATGACCAGGGCTTTGGCTGTTGTTAATTTTCAGGTACTTTTTGTACTTGGGAAGACTGTGGCTTGAACTAAACTGGGGGAGGAAAGACTCTTTGGCTTGAACTAAACTGGAGAGCAAAGGATGCCCACGTTTTCCATTGTGTTGTCTTTAGCCACCGTGGTGTATGGGAGAGTGCACTTTTTCCTGTAGTGGCAGGATTCAGTGTGTCGTGGTGTCTGAGCTGTGGGTGGCAGTCATTGATCTGTGTCCAAAGGCCTTGGCAGACAGTGATTTGAAGACTGAGTGCTGGTACCTGCATGTTTGTCTCCTCTGAGGTGTGATAAAGGACCATGATTCTACATCCAGAGCCTTCTACAAGTGTGTAATGAAAATTACCACAATGTACAGAACAAGCCTATTCTGAGGAGTAGGGCACACTGATTCTTGCCAATCAAACTGCAAGAAGGTTTGAAAAAACAGTTAAAACCGTATTCAGAAACCAGTGACAAATATTAAACCTGCTTGCCCTTTGGAATTTGGCTGATTTCACTACCTTGATTTAAGAATCAGCAATAAAGGAGAAAAGGCCAGACCTGCAAGATAGCACAAGTCAGTGCAATTTCACTGAACTAAATGGAGCTGTGGTGCAATGTGCATCACTGAGTCATAGAGTTCAAGGCCTTAAAAGCTTTAAGTTGATGGATATTCCCTGCTGATGGCTGATTATTATTGGTACACTTTGGTACATTGCCTCTGAAGTGCAGTACTCTATCAATTCAGCACATTACATGAGCCTCAGGCTTGCTTCACTTTTGTTCAACTTTTTTTTGGGCACCAGCATTCGCTCTCATTTTACGGTGATGTAAGTTTGGAATAAAGCCACAAACCACTGGCAGCACTCCTTGATGTACGGATTTGTGCAAACAAGAAGTATGTTTGTCCCAGTCTGAAAGTCCTTGTTGGTTTGATAAGTTGGATGTTTTTCAGGTTATTTTTATTTCTCTCTTTTCTTCTTCTTATTGCTCACTCGCTAGAGCAAAAGGGCTAGCCACACTTAGAGTATATAGAGATGTACATGCCTTGGTATTGGATTCCCTGGAGGCAAATGATGATAAATGTGGAGGAAAAGAAAGATGGCTTTTAGAGAATGACCCTAGGAAACAAAATTTGCAAAAATAGTTGCTGTGCCTCGTGTTTCACTTTATCTGTGAATACCCAGGGAAATTAATTGAAATGCAAATGAGAAATGCATCCATACATTTGGGTAGAAGAAACTGAGTATATTTTGCACAGCAACTGGTCCTTTGGGGCCAGTCTTCTGGAGGTATCCATGGGTTCCTCCACTGAATGGGGAAAGAAGTAATTTCTGGAAGATATTTTAAATATCAAATGTGCAGAAACTCCTTTTTTGCCTAGTAGTACTTGTATTTCTTATTACCTGTCAGATCTCCCCTTGGCTTCAGAAGCAAGTGTCTTCTGAGGTCAGTCTCCATCACACAGCACTTGGGTTGTTTGTTTTATTAACTGTTTTCAAGATTTAAGTCTTCTTTTGCTTTCTGTGAAATACATTTACAGTGTATTTGGCCTGATTGCCTTTGGCATGGATTCTAAGTGGTACGTGACCCAGCAGGATGGTTGCATCACTGGACATTTATATAAAGAATTGATTTTTATTGCATTAGTTCCACAACCAACGCTGGGATCCTGCTGTAAACTCACTGTTGCCTTTGGATGTTTCTTCCAGAGTGTTTTTATGCATACAATTTCTGACATTCTGCTTGTCAAAAAGGAGAAATGAAAAAGTAAAATAGCTACTGACAAAAGCCCAGAAGAACATTCAGTTTGAAACCTCACTTTTCTTTAGGAGCGCAGTTGTTCAGTGAAGGTTAGCTATGCACACAGGGAGATAGTTCTGCCTTGCCCTTTAGCAGTGGAGGCAGAAATCCTTTCCTGTGCTCCTTTTGATTTCTGGTGTCACCTGAACATTTCTAATTTCTGCAAGTGCTGCCATTTTCTGACTGCCATTTCTTGCTGAGGCTGAGGGTTATTTGGCAAACGCACATTTGAACCCTATGAAAATTTCAACTTTTTCAGAACGTAAAGAAGCAGGGCTTGAAAGTCATGTTGGGGAATCTTGAAAGTAGGAGAGGGAGAAACAGTAGGAATTAAGACTAAAGACTTTTCTGACCTTCTTTTTTAGCTTGTTTTCAGTTACTTTGACTGGATATAGTCTTGTTTGCCATTGGTCATATAGATTGGATGCTCATCATCTTTAAATCCACATCACTTTACATGTGTCTGTAGGAAAGTAAATTCCATCTTCTAGGGAATCAATCTCAGCTTGTGCTGGGCTATGAGAAATCAATAGATGTAGTTCGTAAATTATGCTAGGAAAGAGCTACTCTGAATAGGCATCTCTGAGTTAGTAACCTTAACTTCTCTTTAAAGTCAAAGAAGTGTTTTCCTTTCATGTGTCCAAAACTGCTTAGATGACTCATTCCCTAAAACTATCGATTTCTCTCCAAAGCTCATGAAGAGATCCTAGCTTAGCTTAGCTCAGTTGTAAATGTATGTTGACAGATGCCTTAAGGTCTGGTGAATCCCACTCCCGATAGCTCTAAGAATGCAAAGGGGAGCTGAGGATACTTGCAGTTTGTAGGAAGTGCCAGCTCCAGATTTAGAAGGAGGGAATAGCTGTTGAAATTAGATACAACTGACAAATCAGCCTTAATTCATCAAATTGCTAGTAACATCACACTCAGCACTAGAAGAACATGATGTTTCCTGCTCTCCGTAGGCTTTTTTAGACATGGGAAAAATTCTGATATAGCATAAAATTGTCACAGAAGACTGCATATGGCTGATGCCTTATACAGTTTTAAAGGAAATTCCCATGACCGCATTTGACCTCTTTTTTTTTAAAACACAATCACCATCCATAAAGTTCTGCACCTGTATATTATCATGTATTTTGCACATGATGAAGCTGCTGAGTTATGTTAAAATTGGCAGGATGCAAGTTAATACTCCCACCAAGGGAGGAGAAAAATAAGCTGTCTGTAGAAAAGCCTTCACTTTAACAAACTTGGTTCAGCTATGGTGTAAAACACTCACCAGAATACTGAAAAAAATGGTAATTTCAGTCAATACAGAAAGAGTACCAGAGTGTGTTTTTTGAAATACACACTCTTGATGCAATTCCCGTGCTTAATACTTTCTTCTGGGAAATAAACATTGTTGTATATGGTTCATTTTGCTAGCAACTCATCTCATTTATTCACCTGAGTTTCAGTTCTGTTTTAATTCTGCAAGATGAAAATTTACCATATAAAGGATGGACTCTAAGCTACTGTTCGACTACACAGTATATCATGTTATACCTTGAATAACAGATTTTTTTTTTAATTTATTGGTTCTTTATACTTCAGGGAAAACAGTAGATGACATGAATAGTTCTCCTGATTTTAGACTAGGGACAGAATGCCCAGAACCTGTGGGACTGAGTATCTAAGAACCAATCTGACAAGATTCATACCCCTAATTAGCATCAGGCACTGGTCACAGTCCTATTGACATCTCTGGACACTGATGCCCAGCATAAAGTTAAGAAGTCTTTAGCCAGCCAGAGTTTTAACCTCCAGGCTGATAAACGTGTATTTTAAAAGCAGCACTGAACCCCACAAAGGCTAGGTTTTAGTTTCCTTTCAGCTCTAGATTAAGTGTTAGTTCACCTGGGACATGACTCATATCTCAGAAGGAAAGTGTGCTGTTTGACCAAATTCAGCAAATTGAATGCCCAGGATACAATGTACTCAAAATACGTAGACGTTTCTGTAAATGCTTGGAATTTAGGTAGGAGTAAGTCACACCTAGGAATCAATTGACCATTTATTTGTTTACTTAATTATTGACAGGGTTGTATTTTTGGCACTGAGGAATATAGATCCAGACAAGCGTTGCTGCACTTAATTGGATTTGGCAGACATTTTATTTCTAAATGTTTTACCAAGTTTTCTTGCAGCTGCAGAATTTCTTACTGAACACTGAGGACACATCTGGTCTCAGCTGCTGCGGTTTGTAGTGTCACTGTCATAAAAGAAAGCATGGGCAAGTACACAGTGCCAGTGTCATGCTCACGTTCTGGGCTGTTTAATGACATAGGATCAGGAAGGAGGATCCTAAGTATGATGGATGACTAGAGGCAAAAGTAAGATCTGAAACTATTTCAAGGAAAATACAAATGTGAGGCCTTTGTGTAAGAGTTTCCTCCTGGGAGAAAAAGAGGATCTAATCTCACCTAATGTTAGACAGGTGCAGTGTAGGTGGCTGCCTTTGGGATAACCTCCTTCATAAGTGGAGTGAAAGAGGGGCCTAAGGGTCATAATTGATTTTCTCTGTCCTACCATCTGTCTTAGGTTGAGATTGACCACAGCTGCACTTACAAAAGCCTGTTTGTCCATTAACTGGAGAAAGACCTTGGAGGATAGTTGAGGTATACATGTCTATACTGCAATTTTCTACAGTTAATGAGGTGATTGTTACCCCCTGCACCTCTTGTCCAAGACCCTTCTCTATCCCTGCAACTGAGTAAGGTAGCAATGTTCATCTGCTATGAAGTACTTCTCTAAAATTCTCCCAGTCCTTCTGCTGAATTTTCTCTAGCCAGCAGGAAAAATTCTTTCAAGAGGCCCCAGTTTGAACCAGGCACATAATTTAAGCTAGGCATATATTGAAATTACCTGATGACCCTATTTCTCATTGATTTAGACATGACTTATTCACATCTAAGCAGACGGGTGGAACAAAACACTCAGACCCCAAACCTATCAAACACTCTTATGTACAAAATACTGCATCATAGGTAGAGTCATTTCAGATTGTGGCAAGCAGTAAGTAGAAGATAGTTCTATCTACTGTTACGGAGAAACTGTTGAAGCAAATTGTGCAAAGCCTTTGTTGTAACCATGCCGCACTATTATTTTCCCTGAAGGTGATAATGAGGATGCAATAATGCAAATCCCTTTGAAAATGAAAAATAACACATAAGATCATTGTTTCTGTGCCCTTTGGTTGCAAAGGCTAAAATAAAGATCGAAGTCTTCTTTGTCTTCTTTTCAGCGGCCTGTCTCTTTGCACCCTTAGTTTTATTATATCCTCAAGTTCATAAATCTCATGCAAGTGGTACAGATTGTAAAGAGAGGAAAATCACTCTATCAGGTGAGTTTACATCAATCCTCCTTGTCATCTTTGTGTTCAATTGTTTTCATCCTTAATGGTCTTGTTTCCCCTGTATATAAATCAAGCTACATATACATGCAAAATTAAGTATAGGAAAATCAGCTGCTTGCTTTATTGCCTCACGAGAGTATGCTACAGAGCAGTCTGATTCTCCTAGGATCCAGGGGAAAGTACCTGAAAAAGAATTGCCATTTTGTGCAAAAATTTCTTGATACTGTCCGAGCCTTCTAACTTACACCTTTAAAAAGAGGGTCAGGGGGTATTGGCCTGAATATCAATGGGTACTTTGACCATGCCAGGGGAAGCTGACAATAATAGACCAAGTTCCTTAACCTCTGTGTCTCTTTCTCATCCAAATATTTGCCTTTTAAAAGGTTCTCATATTTCACATCAATAAGACTTCCTATTTGGAGCTACAATTATTTTGCTATAGCATTTTTCATAAGAAACTTAATGGACAATTCTAGGGAGAACGAAGATCTTAATTTATCTTTTTTACACTTGGGTTTTCCACTCAATAAGTTGAGTTGGAATGTAAAGTTCTGCTTTTTGGGTAAGTGCATATGATTCCTTAAAAGAGCTGGCAGGTTTTCCTACTCCACTCCATTTTACCAACTGGAATGGTGTTTCAAACTTAGCATGAACTGTTGGTAAGCTTCCCTCGTTTGAACAAGCCCAATGGTGTTGCCTACTCGTTTGATTGTAAGCTTTCCCTGCCCCGTTTCCCTTTCTTGTACATTTAAAAGCCCTACGAAGAGCAGGATCCTGATTCTGGTAGAGGCCCTTGGGCGTTGCTATATGAAAATCACAATAAATATTCAACTGCTGCAGTTCCTCAGGCCGCAATAGAGCAGGTCAAATATTTGAACTGAAGTAGGAAATGTTAAATGACACGTTGATTGGAAACTATTTGATAGTCTAGAAACAGCACTGCATTTTAACTGGTATAAGTCACAACTTTTTTGAGGTCAATGAGTCTCATCCTGATTTAACTATTACTGACCATTGGGAATAGTTTGGAATGAATAATACAGCTAAAGATTTTTCTGCTATAGATGATGACTCTTCTACGTGATCTGAAAAAAGCCCAAGTTTAGAAGGAAGGAAAGGCAGATACCGTAAGATAGCATGGGCTTGAGAAACCAAAGCGTGCATCTCAGAGGGAAACGAGGTTGAAGATGGAGGGCTCAAGGTTTGTGCTCAGGTTTGGGAAACTCTACTTAGAGGAAGACAAAATGGCAGCTGTTTAGCTGTGTGCAAATCAATGGAGAATTTTCTATACAGAGATCTTGACAACAGTACTCTATTAGTTAAAGAATATTTGTTTATTTTCTAATGACTTTTAAGAAGTTAATGCTTTTTTTGCATTGTTACAGCCTATCATTGCATGCAGTTCTCTTGGGAAGCTCACTCAGCTTTGTCACTCACTGGATTTAACTTGTTTTCTTTGGTTTGTTTATTTTAATTCTTCAATTTTCCTTCTCCTGGAGTGAACTTCATGCTTGTGCTTCTTAGTCCACAGTAGTGATCTTTTATTTATGCACAGAAGGCTGTGACACTGGCCACATAGGTGCAGGCTTCTATGCCCCATCCTGGCACTTTGGTTTTGGTCACCACTTTCCAGTTATCTACACACCCCTGTCCTCTTAAGTGATCATCTGACAGTAACAGGGAGCACCAGTTGTGACAGGATTTTGAGATTCTTGACCACTTACCTACTTTGTATTGGATTGACACTACCAGTTTACTTAGGGCAGAGCTTCATGTAGGCATGCAGCAGTAAAAATACATTGAGTTTTATTGCTTTGGGGCCGTGACACTGGATAAAAGAATCTGTAAGCCCGTATGGTCATCCATTCCATTCTCCTTTGACTGAGAGGTGCTGGTACAGTCACACCAGGGAGGCTGACTTACTCTGTTTTCTCTCCACACTTTTCTGCAGCACTGATTATTTACTGGGGTAGCAAAGTTCTGTGGATAGAACACTGGACCAAGATCTGAGAGAGACAAGGTAATTCTTGCCTTAGCCCCAGATGGTCCCTCTGATCTTGAAGAAGTTGTCAGTGTCTCTGTGACTGTTAAAAGAACTCTGCCCTGTCTCACAGGAATGCTGACAGAGGGTTAACTTGTTTGTAGCAATTAGAACCTGCTGAAATTGTGCATTGGCTGAGATGCAGAAAACAAATGAGAAGGAAGGCAGAAACTGCTGTAAGGGATAAGCTGAACACACAGGTCCAAGGCAACCAGACTACATCACTTGGTTTTGTAAAGAAAAAGTGATTAATTTTTATGATGTTCTGAGATATATAAAATCCATAGAAAATCCCAAATACAAATTCATTGAATAACAGAATATCTGCTTGCACTCCTATGAAAACCCCTGCCAGTTGGGTTTTTTTTTTTATTTTTCTTTGAAACTGCACCTAGTGTTTGCAGCAATTTTTTTCAATCTGCAGAAATTACATAGTGCAATACTCAGAGCTGGTAAAAAATATTAAATTGAAATAAACCTCAGGATTGAATTTTTGGCTACAAGACAGACTGAGCTGAAACTGAATTGCATCCTTGGAAGCTAATCTAGTGGCCATTTGCAGTGTCGGGGCACGTTAGGGAGTTTTTTCCATTCACAGCTTTCTTTTCTAATACATATTCAAATGTAAGAACAACTTCTTATTTTAGAAATACATCCAGAAATAAATCCTATTTTACCAGTGCAGTAACAGAGCCAGGTCAGGGGAGTGAGGAGTTACACTTGCAGTTGTCCATTTGCTGCTTTTGAAGGTGTCACCTTCACATAAAGCATCCATCTGTTCCCCACTGCAGAGGCCAGAATGGCCTTTGCTACCTGCAAAATGCATCACACTGGTGCAGATCCCCTGGTTCTGCACTAATCAAAGTTCTGTGCACTGATTTCTTTAATTGCACAGGTGAAATTTGAATTAAAATAGATGTCTCATTAGTTCAAATCTGAGTTAGCCTACAACAGGATTCCCTCGATTTTTGGAAGTGCTCAAAGTCTTTTAAACTCTTAAATGAGAGAGCCATTTTTCCACAGGCACTCTTCAGTTAGAAAGAACAGTGATGGGGTGAGGGTTGTCTGCATTTTTCTGAACATCCAGCCAGAGACACACATGAAAAAAAGTCATCTGCCTGACTAATGAGGAAAGCAACCCCCCTCATATACTTAGTTTATACTTTTGATAGTGTTTCTGGGAGGTGATGTAGATAAAGTGGCACACTAATGACTTGCATCAGTGACTTAGGGACTTCACAAATGTGCTGAAGTTTTTGTAGTGTAAACAGACTTTGTAGGTGGACTTCCGGCTGCAAAGAACTTTTCAAAAGTGCTCTGCAGGCAAGAGTTTCTTCATGCTGGCATACCACAAGTCAATGCTTTTACAGTAAGTAAGGACTTGGGTCTGTAACTGTTGTATGTCTTCAGCCTTCATAACTCAAAGAACCAAGGGTGGAATAAAAGGCCATGAAGAAAGAAGCCCTTAGTCACCCAGCAGCCTGCAGGGGGGAAGCAAAGGCAGGCGTGGGCCATGAACATGTGGATGTTGAAGTGATGCCAAGGACTCCCTGATTTCATTATGCTCTACTGTGGTGAGAAGCAAATGGACCCCTGTTCAACCTTTCTCTCCCACCTTCCTCCTTTATTTCCCTCTTTTTCCCCATCCTCTTTTTCCTTATTCTCACAAGTTGCTTCCTTATGTGCTAAAAATCTGCTTGCCCCATCATGACATCTCTTGGCAACTCTGCATGAACAGCACAGTTACCAGAGCACAGACACAAAATTTGGCCTTATAAAGTGCTCCCTGGGTTTGTACTCCGTGCTCACAAACTCTTGTAATGCCATTGCAGCTTGCCACCCCAAAGAGCAGAATTAAGCAGGGAATGTAAAAATAATCCCTCTACTCTCAGCAGCTGTGTTTGAAGAGAGTTAGAACATGTCCACTTCTTTATCTCTTGCTCATGTATGATAATCCCACTTGCCCCATTATTTATTTCTCTATTTTGAAGAAAATTCATTGTTTATGATTTCCAATTTGCAGAGATCAAAGAGCTGAATCCAAAGGCCTTTCATGAAGAAATCAACGTTTGTATCAAAGGTCAAGGGAGATAATCAGACAAATCATCTGTCTTAGTCCATCGTGTCCATTTTGCCTTGAGAAGATCAGATAATCACACATACTTACTTTTGACTTCAAATTCGGCTAAGATCCTAATTTCTACCTACTTATTCTAGGTAGAGAGTAATTAATTTCTTTGCTGTCACACAAAATAAACTATTAAGTTCTTCGTGAAAGACTTAGTGAGGGCAGTTGTAAGTCCTAGGCCTTCTGGTCAATTCTGATCAGAGGAATAAGAGCAACACAGGTTTAAAAAGGAAAGCAAACAAGCAAAAAAGGAAACAATCAAAGAGCCTCTCTTTAGAGTTACAAATCCCATTTTTATAAGATAGCATTTTACATAGATACATGAATGCTTCTCTTTCGCGCTCACCAATACATTTATTTTACTTTTTTTATTACCAAAAGAAAAATTGCTCTGCAAGTAACTCCACCTGAAACACTGGAAATATCTGTGTCCCGTGGTGAGAAGGAGCCTTACCTCCACTGGAACTCACAGCCCATGAGCACCTCTCACCTGAAACAGATAAGCCTACTGCACTTACTCCCTTTATTTCTGTCCTGTTGATGATGGCATGACAATTCCACGCAGTGTTTTTTCAGTGAAAAGAAGTCAGTTTTAATTGTCATCCTAAATATAGTTGCAAATTCCAGTTGAACATTTGAATACCTGTTTTAGACCTTTTTTGTGAGTGAAGTAAATTTCACAGCCCCAATTTCTACTGTCTTGACACTATCTTTTATGAAAGTGTCAGTCTCTGACTTGTAGTGTAATTATTGCAGTGACACTGACACCTGTATATTGGTGCTATTAACACTTCCATTTCATGTCGTCTAGATAAGAGCTGGCTCTTGGAAATCCTTCGGTTGAGTTATTTGCCTCAGGATGTGCCTGCAATGCCAAGATAAACAAACCATAGGATTTCTGGCCTTTTAAAACCGATATTGAAATCTTAGTTGTCTTTATATGTGACACATTCAGTGCACACTAATTTTTAGTTGAAACTGCATTTTTTATAGGTGTTATTTAATATGTGGTGTTGATTGAGAGACATAGAGGACTAGAATAGTTCATATTAAATTCTTGCAGAAAACTCCTTTGTAAAATACAGGAATTGGTTCAGATTTTTGCAGTAGGTATAGAATTTGGCACTTTCTGGCTGACTAGCTCTATGAATTTGTATATATTATTGCTGCTCAATACAAGCAGCTGTCCTGGAGGGGAGAGGAAGAAATGTTCTTGCCATGGAAGTTCCACGCAACAGAATTTCTCAGTGTCTCTAGGACACTAGTAAAACTATAGCCATTCTCTTGAAAGCTAATTAAAAAAAAAAAAACCACAAAAAATTTGCATTTCACTAAGCATGCTGCTTTAAATGATTGCTTTAATCCAAAATAAACTCTGCTGCCATTTGTGCTGCCATTTGTGCTGCCATGGGGTCATGTTCCATCTCGTAACCCTCGCTAACCACCTGTGCCTGTTGCTGCCTCTTTTGTGGTGACATGAACAGTGATATGATTTATGATGAGTCAGATGGGAGAACAGATGGAACTGAAAAGTGCCTCACCTGAAAATATGATCTGCTGGGTCACTTGCACATGCTTGCCCAACACTGGTGTTGGTACAAGAGAGGCACCGAGAGCAAGGAGACGGATGGGGAAACTGACTGGCCTTGGCCTTGGTTCTGCGCTACAGAAAATAAAGTGTACTTCCATCACAAATATTCTCAGAAAGAGTTCTGGTCCTGCTGCAGAGAGCAGTTTGAGTACAGGCTTGGTTTGTCTAGTCAGAAGAGTGGGTGAGGAATAGTCAAGGATCCTCAAGTCCGGAATCTCATGCCAGTTCGTGACTCAGACACATAGAGATGTACCAAGCTCAGCATCAAGCCCAGACTTTCTCATGGTTCTCATCACGATTCCCACTCAGCTTAGTTCAGTCTGAATCAGAAGCAACTCTTTCATAGTCAGCAGAGTTATGCTGTCATAATACCAGCATGACAGGACAATTAAGCCTTATGTCAATAATTATCCAGTTTCTTCACTTTGAGCATTCCCAACCATTTTAGCAATGCTTTCCACATCTTCCCTTTGTGTTGTTATCTTGCCTGGCAAACTGGGGTTCCTTGATTTTCCCCTGATGCCAACCATTGGCTTCAACATGGCTTTTGTGGCTTTGTTTGAGGAGCAGAGGAGGGCTGCCAGTGCTGTGAGATGGGTTGGCATCCTCCCCCTTGTGCTGTCTGGGAGAATGGATAGATGATGCCTTAACTGTGATGCAGATGAGGAATCCTGGTGCTCACTCCCCTGCTCTGACAGGCACTCCAACGAAAGTCTTTTAATGTTCTCTCATCTGAGTTGTCCTTTTGAACTCCAATTTCACTAGTTTGGAAATGGTTTCTGCATTAATTAGTAGGTCTCTGCTCTTGAAATTTTCAAATCAAACAACTGACAACACACACGCATACAGACACAAATATATCTATGCTTATTCATTTCTATTAATATTAAAAAAAAAAATCTCGGGTAAACTGCAGTTTATGAACCTGCATAAGATACCATAAAAAGAGGATAAATTAGTAGTCCTAGTATAAATCTCTTTTGCAGTAAAGTACATTCCTTCATGCTGAGAGCTGCTGAAATGACAAGTTTTGATAAGCTTGCATCCACAATTTTTTTTTATATATCTTCCTCTTTCCACAGTGCCGGTTGTGAGGCTTATTTAACAAAATGTAGCATGTACACATTATTCTGCACTCCTTGCAGCCTTCTGGCAAAAGAGCCAATGTTCATCTCAGAAAAATCAGAGGTACATAATCAGAGTTGCTAAAGGGTTTGAGTCAACTTTTTTTGAGTTCATTGAACAAATATTTTATTTACCTGGAGGAACCATCAGATGCAGCATAGCAGATGGCTAGATATTAGTGCTTTGCCTATAAATATTTTATAGTGCCTAGGTTTTTTTTAACTTTTCTTTTCCTTTTTTGGGCAGCTTAAGCTACATGAGATGATTGTACCCACCGTGGCTTCCCATTGCTGCCAGATGACTGAAGAAGAGAACTTGAAGCTAAATTTGGGTGTGCTCTCTCTTTTGGAATACATTTAATATGCAGTTCCCTTTCTTTCTCAATTCAAGCATAGCTTCTAAAGCACATCTGTGAATCACTCTTAAAAGCATCAACCACAGCCATTTCAAAGCACTGCTGCTTAACAAATTGGAAGCGGGTTGACCTGTTTGCCTAAGCTAAAGCAGTTTAACTGACTTGTTAATTTTAGGTGATGTTTCCAGACAGTAGCTTTCTTACTTCTAGAGCCTGATGGATGTGATTTTGATGCCCTCAAGTCAGTAGTAATTTACCCTACATATACTAACATAACATTAGGGAGGAATAAGTGTGTCACCATCAAGCCTTATGTAAACTTGTTTCAGGCTCACTCAGTACACTTAATTCTGTTCTCTCCCCATTTTCATTTCTCTATTCCCCTTTGATTTTCTGATAGTCTTGTCAGTTGTTTCAACAGCATATTCTGTCCTCTAGAACAACTCTGTCACTGCTCCTTGCCTTTTCAAATCATTCCATATGGGATCTTATAGTAGTGAAACCTGTTGTCAGTCAGGTGTAAAATTTAGGTACTATTAGAGAAGCAACACATGTTGGTTTTACATCACCTTGAGGTTCCTCTGTGCTGGCTGATCTTCCAGTGTCCAGAGCCTACAGATGTGAGGCTGGCAGAGAGTTGTGGGAGGTTGCTCATACTGATGCACTATGATGGAAATAGAAATTGCCAAGAAACTATTTTAGGTACTGAAAACAGCATAACTTATAAGAAAAAAAGGCTGCACAACTTTAAAAAAAGAAAAAAAAGAGCTGGTCTGCTGCCTAGACGCATAGGAAAATTCACTGGGATAGGAAACTTCACTGGGTAGAGCATCGTGGCTCTGCAGCTTTCTTCAGCTTTCTGGGCCCAGCCCTGCCTTCTGCACAGACCCTGCTGAATCCCAACACTGCAGCCTGAGAGAGGGAGGAAGCAGGGTGAGCCACTGGAGACCTGCATTCCATTCTCAGCTGTGTCAGGGATTTACTGTCACCTTGAATACATCCTTATCCTCTGTTACAATTTCCATCTGTAAAATAGGGGGAACATGTCCCATCTCCTCATAGAATAATTGTGAAAGTAAATCCAAGAAAACTTTCAAATGCTATTATAGTAAATAATAATGTTGATAATACTATTTATGAATGGGGTGGAACAGAAGTTCCTATTTCTATAGAGGACAAAGCTTATTCCAATTTCCTTTTATAGTACTCTTTACTTTTCTAGAAGTGTTTGTGGTTTCCTAATTAATTATTTTCATGAAGAGAACTCTTCTCCTTTTTTAGTGCATTGTAACCCAACAGTAGAGCACTCTCAACAGGTGTGAGGCTCCTGAGTATCATCTACTGGTCATGGATCTCTTGTGGTTCAACTTCAGGCAAAATATGTGTGTAGCCATTTAAAAGAAGACCACAATATGTAAATAAAAAGTTGCATTTTGGTGTCATTGAAGATTCAAAACACTAACTCTGTCCTGTCCTTGATCCTGTTCCCACTAGAGGTAATAGGAGCTTTGTTGCCATTCACAGGGAATGGGTCTGGGGTGGGCTAGCTGTGATATTTAAGGAGAAACATTGCCAGCTAAGTAATAACACCCAGAGCACTGGGGAAGGCAAGCATGTTTTGTATGTTTCTGTCTGAAAACACAAGACTCTGACTAGTCCACACAGCCAGGGGCAGATTGCAGAATTAATGTCTCCCATGCTGGGGTTTGCTAAGCCATTCTGCAAGAAGGCTTCATTCCCCTAAGGGTGCTTTTATCTTCCTCCACACTCCTGTCTTCTTCACCAGTGCAAAGCACTGGGCTGCCACATTGCATCCAGTGAAAGGAACTGTGCTCGTGGAGGTAGCCAGAGATGGAACTAAACCTGGTTTGCTATACTTAGCGCTTAACCAGAGTGAACCTCAGTTTGCATGAGGAAATATGGATCTGCTCAGGACAGATTTAGGAGTATGCACAGAAGCATTATCTCATGTTACTATGTCTTCATTATTTCAACAGTGGCCTGTTTCAACTGGCTGTAAGACAGCACTTCATGAGGCATTAGGCATAATTAAAATTAGCTTTCAACTGCCAAAACAAATAACCAGACTAAACGCATTTTCCTTTCCTTTTTTTTTCTTTCTTGAGTTGTCTTTATTCCTTTACTGAGTGGTACAGTGGTCCTTCAGAACTGTTTTCCCAACCCTTCTCAAGTTAGAGTAATCTGAAGCAGAGAGCGGGTGATCACCTGCAGTATCTGGGCTTGGTTCCATCCACAATAAAAGCAGATGCAAAATGAGGTGGGAGTTCCTGTTTGGGGAAAAGTGAAAAGCACAGTGCAAAAAGAAAAGCCAATTTACAGCTTTTCTGTAACTCACCATGGAGTGACATTGTTTTGACAGGTGAGAGGCAGTACAGCTCACTGTGCTGAGGGAGATATTCTGAGTAGCCAGAATACCCCTTTGTAATGTGTGTTTGAAGGGGAAAGTAGGCCAGAGGAAGTCTCCTAATACAGTCATTCTTGCTCAACAAAATTAGAAGGTAGTATATACCAAAATACCAACCTTTCAAAGCAACAATAATTAGGATATTACCTGAGTATCACTACTTCATTTACCAAATCTGTGAAAAACTGGAAATTCAATCCACGTGCCTGCTTATTTTTGGCGATTATGCTGAAAGTAATTACATTATCAACCAACCAGTCAAACAGGCAGAAACCCGTGGTGACTGATACCATTTCACCTATCTATTTTATGCATGAATAACCTTTTCATTTCATCTGCATCTGATTGTAAAATGAAGTAAAAGCAGAAAAACCATGGAAAAAGGGGATGGAGATGTTTGCTTTGTTCTGAGGCACCAAGCAAAGATACACTTGGGACCGAGTTTGCACTGGGAAATGCATGTGACTGAACATAGCCCTGCATGGATCTCTGTGCCCTGCAAGCACCGCAGGCCTGTGATTGTTACTCTACCAGACTGCACAGACCTACCCCTCAGCAGGGCTTATTTTGGGTACTGCCCTGCACCGCGTGGCTGGCACAGCTCCTGCGCTGGCGCTTGGGCAGCCTCCTGATTTGTAAATGTACCCAAGCTCTGAACCAGTGTAACATTTTTTATGCAAAGAGGAGAAGAGAGGAAAAAGACCTATTATGTCTGATATTTGAAAGCTGTGTACCTTACCTTTCTTTCCCTTTCTGTCTGCCAGACTCTAGCTGTAAGACTCCAGTGGAAAACACACAAAGGAAAACGAAAAGATTTCTACAATACCGATGAGCTTTCAATCAGGCCAAAAGAGCAAGGTTATGTGGTTGTCTGTCTGTTCCAGTTCTCCAACGTCTGCCGTGGCAGGCTGTCAAATCCAGTAATCCACATTAAATAAGCTTCTAGCAAAAATGGAAAAAGCAACAGTAACAAATGATAAAACTGAGGGGAAAAAGAGAAAAACCCAAACCGGTTTATTTGTTCTTAAGTTTCTCAATTACACAAGTAGTTAAAGATCAAGTAGCTACAACTGAAAATATCAAGGCTCAGCTAAGGCATTGTGTGTCTGTTGTAATTCCTCTGTGGTGCCCCACTGGTGGGATCAACCAGTCCAGAGAACCTCTTTTCCAGGCATGGCAGAGTGTGTGTGTCTCCAAGTGACTGGATTTTGCACACTGTGGCCACCTGAGTAGCTGTGGGTAGCAGAGCTGCTCAAACTGACACCAGAAGACTGAGCAATAAAGCCTCTGCTGTAATGTTCCGTCTTGGGTTAACTATCCCAGACTTTCACTGCTCAAGTTTGTTGTTGCCCCTGCGAAGAGAGTCTGCCCAGAACAGGCACATAACCGAGCAAAGCTGATGTTGCCCTGGCTCTCCTGGGGTGCCAAGCCTTATGCCAGAATAGCGCAAATAACTCACTGGTGCAGAAGAAAATGAGGTCTGAATCACCTACAACTTAAGCACAAAGAAGCCGGAGGGTGTTTGCAGTGTTTCTCCTGTGGCCTGTTCATTTCTGAGCAGAGTGCTCAATGAATTCACAAGTTTTAATGCAGTGTCAGAAGAAACATAAAGGTAATGTTATACTACTCCAAGTGCCAGGTGCAGAGTCATAGCAGAAAAACAAACCTCACCAAACTGTTAGATGACTCATGATAGATGAGTCAGAAACTCTTTCTTTACTGCTATGCTGTTACCAGTTTAGCGGGCTGCAAAACAAGAAAATGGAGCTGTGGATGACAAAGAAGAGATAATTTGTGAAAAATGCCCACAGCTTGTGGGGTAGATGAAAGACAAGATATAACAATTAAAATATACCAGGAGACAAAGTATGTGGGCACAGGGTGTGTCCTGGTTCTTCAAGCATTTGAGCAATTAAATTCAAGTTATCATTCTTTCCAGCTGTTTTCAATGAGCAGAAGCAGGTGCCTTCTCCAAAGACCACTAGTAGGTACACTAGATACAAGCAGTGTCTGGCACCAAATTAAAAGCAAAGATGGATTCTCTAGTGATCCCCAGTTTGCATCCTTTGTGAATTTTAGGGGCAGGAAGTGTTTTCTGCTAGAAAACTGTAGAAAACAGTGCTACCAGTGGATGTTGTAGCACTGAACAAAAGTAGAAGTTCAGAGGCCCAGGTTCAAGAATAGTCAGCTTTGCTTCTCTCATGTGGGCCAGATTAACCAGTGAAATGTGTTCCATGTGTACGTGATCCAAGAAAGGCTTCCTCACCTACCACATAGCACCAAAGATAAAGAGTTAAATACAGCTTTGGGCCGTGTGAGAACCATCAAAAGTAAGTCAATTTGCATTTTGATTACACTAGAAATAGTTTGGTGAACTAAAACAAATAACTTCACTAAGATCTGTGATTCCTCTTGTGAATTAAAATGTTTTGTATTTCCACTCCAAATGTTGGTCAGCAGAACAATGCTATATAATAGGCCCACAAAATAGATCATGATTGTTTCCTGTCATTCTGCTGTTTCAAATGGAATGCTTTAAAATGAGAACTGGGAGATGTGAGATGGAATGGGAGCTTAGATTCTAATGGCACAATCTGAAAAGTAACAAAAATGGTTCAATAGCCGCTTAACAAAGATCCTTGCTTGCAGAAGGCATCTCCCTGGAGTTCTTGACAGTATGGCATCTACATTCCCCTACATTTCAGGAATTTAGAACGAGCTCAGAGGGAAAACAATTCAGAGAAAACCCACGAAACTTATTACGGGAAATGAAAAACAGATCATAGCAGAAAACTCTCATCACTGTATCTATTTCCTTTATAAAAGAACTGATTGAGGAGTAACACAGTTACTGTCAGTAAGTTCCAGCACTGAGCACACAGCGTGAATGAACTTTTCAGTATAGTGGACAAAAGTATAACAAGATACATTAACTGAGAGGTAGACAGTTCAAACCAGGAATAAGGCACACATTTTTAACAGTGAAAGTAACTGAAACAATGTACCAAGGACTTCAGTGAATTTTCCTTTAGTGAGAACATGTATAGAATGACTGGAAATTTTTCTAGACGGCCCCTAATTGAAACAAAAATTAATTCATAGAAGTTCAATGACATGTCATATACAGGAGGTCAGAGTAGATTATCAAAAATGGGCCTTTAGAGCTTTAAAGTCTGGGACTTTATGGAACATTGAAAAGGTATTAACAAATTTTCTTCCAGTAGAATGTCCTTAACTAAGATCAATTTCTCTATCTATCAATGGATTTTCCATACTTCTCAGCACTGTCTTAAGTCTTTCCCAAATAAATTAGTTTGGTGTAGTGAGATCAATAGTGGTTTCATGGTGCCTTCTCTTCTTCACCCTACCTCAGTTATTAAAAGAATTATCTAGTCTAAATATATCTTTTATTCCATTTGAGAAACAACCCACCCAATTCTATCTCATTACAGCATCTTAAAATGAAAATTTAACAAACATACTAAAACTGCCAACTAAGAAATGCCAAACCCTTAAAACTTCTTAAAAAATTAGCTCTGAAAATTTTCCTATTAAGAGCTAACTATTTTTTAAAATAATTTTGTTCAAAGTTTCTAATTTCAGATTTTTCTGAGTTAAGTCAAGTGCAAAAGTTTTGGTCAGGCCATGTGAAATATAATCTTTACATGCTTTAATAGCTCTGCTGATTTTCTTTCGTCTTTCAAAACCTGTCATGTGCTAATACCAAGTCTGGAAAATGTCAGTCCCAGAAAACAAGCTTGTCAAATTATTAGCAACCAAAAAAAAAAAAAAAAAAAAAAAAAAAAAAAAAAAAAAAAAAAAAAAAGGAGTGGTCATGTTAAAAACTGAAGTCAGTGATAATTGTAATGGCATTTTAGTGCATATTATCAGTTTGCCTGACCTAAGATGCAGACATTAAGAGAGCTGCGAGCAGAAGTTGCCCTGGAGATGTGCTGAAGCAGCCTGTCTTTTGATGCCTAGACTGTCTTTTCTCCCTGGCTGACTTCATTCACACGCCTCGTCATGCCAATTTACTCCAGTTCTTTCCCCTCCCTCCTCAGCAGTTGGATGTTGCAACCTATTTACAGTGAGGAGATTCCCTTACTGGGTGAGCTTTCTTTTACCTGGCAGGAGAAATTCCTTAGGAATGAATGCAGTCTCAGGATCTGTGAAACAGCTAAGGGATTAGAGATGTCTTTTCAAGACACTGAAGGTTTCTGATAAAGACCACAGCAGCATTCTGCCAGAACTGCAGAACAGTACTGATCCCATAAAAAATTGTGGGAGATTTTGCAAGTAGAAACTGACCATCCCTGTTAGCTATTGGTTAATATTGCTCCAGGCTCAGTGAAAAGTGGTGTATACAATGGCCACAAATGTCACAGGCTTTATGCAAGTCTGCTCATGCTGCTGCAGGGAGTTTATACATTACCCAGCATGACAAGGCATAAAGAATCAGACTGGGAATATCCAAGGTACAGTGAGATCAGCATGGTGGGAGAAAAAACCACCTTTTTTCCTGCTTCTGTCTGCCTCTCTTCTTCCTCATCTATACTCTTAAGGTTTTGTGTCCATTCAAAGACCCTCAGGGGAAAGCTGAGGTAGAAATGTATGGAGCCAAGCACACTCTTGTCTCACTGCCACTAGAAAGAAGCCACTTGGTGACTTTCCAATAGCTCCTCAGCAGAGCAGAGCCCACAGCTGCCTTGCTCTAAAATAGTCTTACTCTTGGAGATACATGCACTTCCAGGACACCCTGCTTTTTCTTCCTATTACATTCAACTAGGGTGACCCTGGATTATTGTCTAAATGTGCATTTCAGTGAGAAAAAAAAAAAAGAATTTAAATGGCCTGTCTCAAATGAAATAATTTGGGAATTAGTGAAATATTGTGGACTCAAAATAATGGTTTCTTTCCACAGTGAATGGAAGCCAAAATGGCTGTGAATCTCATTTCAGCATCTAGCAGAAAACCTGTCAGCCTGGTTATAGTAAAGATGATAATATTATGTTGTTTAATCTTATCTGGATATGTCCCCTCCAGTGGTTTCCTGCTGGTAAACCACAGAGAAGAGAGGCAGTAGTAAGTAAACTAGAGGAAGTGAGATGAAATATAGTATGCTCCTTTGGTTAATAGGGGATTCATGTGAAGGATATTGCTAATTAAAACCAATAGTATTTTCTGCCATCTGGGCTTTCAAAACCAGTTTCAGAGGATACAGAGGATGTTTTGTTTTACTGAACTGCTCGTGTTTTAGGGAAGCCACTGGGATGAAATATTAGTATTGTGGTAAACTCTGCTTGCACTTTAATAGCAACATGTAAAGTAAGCACTTTACAGAGTGTGAGTACATGGTTTCACCCACATAATGTCCAAATGAAAGGGCAGCTTGGGGTTAGAAGAACAAAATCCACCCTCAGCCTGCTCTGAGGTGCAATAAACTGCCAAATCGTAGTGTTTACTGGAATAGGAGCTCTTGTGTTCACCAGGCTATGCATGTGTGGCTCCAGGGCTGCTGAATCTATGGCAACATGGAGTCTGGGGATCTGCCTGCAGTGCTGACCTTCGGACCAGCCTGCGGATGGCACGGTGATTCACTGGGAGTGTGTGAAGCCAGCAGCTGCCTTGCTGCTACTGCTCACAGCTTTCCCCTGGTTGACCAGAGGGAGTTGAAGTTGCTCCAAAGACCTAGCCAGAATTCCCAAATAGAGCACCTCACCTCATTAACTGCATAAGGAAATACTGAGCAACCTCAGCAAAAAGATTTGTGAGTGAGATGACATCTTTATGCATTGGTGATATCTTGTGCTCAGCACGCGCTTACTTCATCTGGATTCTAGGGTTGTGCCCAAGGCTGAGGAAACAAACCTAAACTTTCTTGAGCTTGCCTATTCCTGAGTGCCTTGTGTCAGCAAAACGAGCCTGATCATGTGGCTACCGGATGTCTTTTCCACCTCCCACACCACTTCCAAGGATCCCAGACAGACCCACTTCCCTAAGAACGAATGAAAAAGTCCACTTTTTTTGTTAGAGCTGTCTTTACATCACTGGAAACAAACAGTTAGTAGGCGATGTTGGAACAATTCCTTGCATGTTAACAGTGTCTGAAGACTAGCTTCACATGTGGCTGAGCTGGGTGCTTTGAAGTTAAATATTAACAGGAGAAGTGAAGAAAAGGTACTGCAGGAAAAAGCTGGCACCCGTCTTAATCGGAGCTGCCCAACCTGTAGCCTGTGGGATGTCTTCTGTCTGATTTCTCCTTGCATGTTATTTATGTAGCTGAGCTGTTACAATTCTTTCTGGGTCCCTACTGTCAAAGGCCGAACTGTCCTGCTGTGATTTATCCCAAATTTGCAGCGAGTGCCCTTCACTGGGCAATTCAAATAAATACATGCATCCTGCAAGAATTAGAGCCTGAATAGATAGTCAGTGTCCTCTTTTTTCCCACCCTTTTGCGTTGTATGTTTATCAGTTTTCAGTTTGGGCAAGAGATTCCTCTTGCCCCATTTGCGCTTGTGCTCTTGAGGCTTGAACATTCCTTTATTATTGTAAGAAGCTTCTGTTTACCTCTTTTCACCTGTGTTCTGGTTTCTGGCTCTTGTTCTTCTCTTGTTGACTCCCTGAGGGTACACAGATGGTAGCCTGAAAGCCAAAAGGAATGATACTGGAGGAGTGAGAGAGTGAAAAGGAAAAGGAGTAAGAGAGAGAGAAAAAAAAAAGCAGCAGTGATCACAGCAAGATTCCAGACTGTCCAAACAGCAAAACCCTAATACATATCAGTGTGCTGGATCTTGTCAAGATACAGGTAATGATTATTTTTGGGAATGCAACCTAAACACCATTTAGTGTGTTGGCTGTAAATGTTTAGACCTGTTCAGTAAGTAAGGTATCACAGTTCCATCACAAAGTACATTCTGTCAGCTGAGAAATACTTTTTTTTTTAATTCACAGGCATTACCACAGTTTGTCTGTTCTTTAATGGTGGACGTCAGCCTTAGAGGCATCGCACAGCAGAACGCCTAAGCATTTCTCACATCCAGATTAAGCCCCTTTAGGCAGGACAGTATGCAGAGGGGTGAATGCACCCTATGTGCAGGAAGGCGTTAATCTCACCACTGCAGTCGGTAGGGACTGAGTAGCATTTTTTCAGAGCATAAGGAAATGCCACGACTTACAGATAAGTTGTCAGGTATTTTTAAGCATAGTGTTCTTTAGGATAGTAGGTGAAACACCGAAATATTCTTGGAGGAAGCTGATTTGCATCCAAAGTGCTTTAAAAAACGAGGCTTTAAAAGAAAACAGAGTTAAGTATATGCAAATATTGTTCTTAGCATACAAAATATTACAGCTATTAGTACAATGCGCTACTGCCTTCCTAAGTTTGCACATGAAATGTAGCCAAGCTTATAAAAGGGCTATTTAGCTGCACTGGCGGTGCAGGCAGGAGAAAATCAGCCGCAGCAGAGGTGGGTCAGGCACTACACGGGCGGGTTCAGCAAAGCGGAGCGGGAGCGCGGCCCCGGGGCGGCCCCCGCGCGGCTGCCAGAGGACACCTGGCGGCGGCGGGCGGCTCTCGCCGGGCGGCTCTCCCGGAGCCTCGCACCGGCCTCACGGGGCTGCGGGGCTACGGCGCTGCTCGTCCAGCTTCCCTTCGCGCTCTGCTCGTCCGGCTTCCCTTCTCTGGGCGCGAGAGATGCAGCGTGCGAGAGGAGTGGCAACAAGGAGAGAAAATTCAGCAGTTGCTGCAGGGTCTGCAGCAACTCTCGGAGTGAGAGGGACTCGTCGGAACAAGCAGCCAGAGCCCTCTAGCACTGAGGACTTGGTCAGCAAAGAAATCAGAGGCAAGCACTGCCTACCATACTCTGTGCACACACACCTCTCCCGATTCCCTGTGTTTCCATATACATTCTCTGTCGTTTTGTCATTTCATTCCGTTTTAAAGGAATGACCCTTCCAGGAAGGACACTGCCTATAACAGGACAAAGTGAAAAATACACCGATCCTTTCACTTGTGGTGCTTTTTTCTGAGGCTTTTTGTTAGGACAATAATAATATTATTTCTGTGGTCATGTCAGTCAGTATTTCTGTGTGTCATGTCAGTCAGGTCATGTCAGTACAGAGACAGTCTTCTGCCTAACTGGACTAGTGATTTTGGGAAGAAATTAAAACATTCTAAAATAACATTTTAACCAAAACTACAACACTCGAGCAGACACCCAAACCCTAACGAATGAATGTAATGTTTGCCAGTGCTTTTAATCTTGACACCTCGAAGTTTGTTTTAATAAGCCTGCATGAACCTATGCTTGGACTTATGATTGTGGACTGTATTTCTTGATGTAAAATGTGCATTAAAGGAACAATTAAACACAATAACTCAAAATTTGGCCTTTGGATCTTTCGCATAGACTTGGCAGTTCCTTTCCACAATAGTCTTCTGCTGTGTTTCCAGAAAAAGGTAGGCAATGAGGAGAAGTTTACTAGGCAGTGGAATACTTGTAAATGTCAACATTCAGCCTGCTTGCCAGAGCTGAGTGAACTGGTACAACCAGAAAGTTACTTACCCATGAGAGATGGGTATGGGAGGAGGGGAAACAAAGCAAGAGAGGACAGGAAAAACATAAAAGAGTGCTGGATTGTTTCTGTAGGGTTCTGCAGGAGTAGACTTTATTCCAATGGTATTGCAGGCCTCATCATTTGGGGTAGCAGATGGGAGCAGCCACATCAGTCCTGATAACATCTTCTATTTTGCAACCTCTATGTAGAAGTGGGGATTACAGATATGGTTCTTTGCAGAACTAGCCTGCAGAGTAGAAATAGGGAAATTCAAATTCTGAAAACAGCCTTTGGTTTGCTTACCAGAACGTGTGGGGGAGGTGGAGGAAATGTGGATACCTCGCCATGGCTTATTTGGCAGGCAAACTAACCTGTTCAGGGCTGCACAAGACAGAGGGAAAGCTCCATGCTCCTGACCACGTGAAACATTAGAGTGGTACATAGGAGACAGAGCACACAGGGCAATTCCGAGAACTCCACTGCCATGAGTTTCTTCGCTATAGGTATCCCTGGTTTCAAGATGTGGGTAAGCGCAGGCACTACCAGGATGCAGACACAGCATCCCTGCCGCAAGCCCAGAGGGTCTCAAACGGACTTTCGCTGAAGCAACGCAGAGCCTGTAGGATGACACAGAGTCCCGGTCACCCCGCTGCTCGCCACTCCCCGAGCTCCCGCGGGAAGAACCCGGGGATCTCAGGAGTCTGAGGACGGCAGCGGGGCAAGGGCGGGGGACTGAGCGGCCGGGCCGGGCGGCGTTGTCCAGGGTCTTGAAAGCGAAGACGAGTGCCCGTGCGGGGCAGGGGCAAGTGCCGGGCCGCCCTGCCTCGGCACTGCTCCGCCGCGCTCTGCTGGGCACGGCAGCAGCTGGGGGGGCCGGGCGGGCTGAAGGACCGGGCGCTCACAGGCTCGCTGCCGGGGAGGGCCCTTCCCGGGGGTTGTGTCCCTCGCTGCGTCCCTCACCCCACCTGTTGCTCGCTTCCGATCCCGAGCTGGCCGCCTGTCCCCGGGGCGTTCCGGGGATCCCCTCCCGTGCCCCCGCCGCGGCGGGCGAGGGGCGGTGGAGGAGGTGGTGTCAGGCCGCGGGGCGGGGCGCGGCGCGGGGTTTGGGATGCGCGACAGCACTAGTGGCCAATGCGGAGTTGGCGGTCCCCCGGGGCCGCGCCGGCGGAGCCGCTGGAGGCGGGGCCGGCTGGCGGGGCGGGGCTGCGGGCGTGCGGGGAAGGCGAGCGCGGGTGTGAGTGT